>JBBPBT010001311.1:1717227-1743803 GCA_037974875.1 Cicer bijugum | reverse complement strand
AAACAGACATCTTAATTTAAAAATTGACATATTAAATTAAAAATGAATTGAATAGTTTCTAAATGAATCTAAAGATAAAAGTTTAATAAAATTCTAAATATCTTTACTTCAATAGTTTTTATCACGTAAACAACTTATGAGTTATAAACTTGTTATTTGAATTGAAGTTTTTGATATTAATTCATGAAGATTTTGTACAACTAAAAAACACATTTAAACTTAATTTTGTCATATGCAACTTAGTTTTTTGGGTCAATGATTTTTCTAGTTCTTTTCATTTTCCATTTTTATACTCTGGATTTCTTTATCTAGCTGAGTAACATGTCATTTTTGAAATGGAACTAACAACATTAAATTTCTATAAATCTGGATTTTTCGAAACCTAAACATATGTTTTGAGTTGATGCTTAAAACATGACCAAAAGTCACAAACATTTGCTAATATTGATATTTGTATTCTTTGTGTCTTTGTGTATTTTAGTACATGTGTTTCAAGCTGTAGTCGAAATTTGAATTTTATAGATTTATAATTGATTGATTTTTGTTTTTCGATTACCAAACATATTGTGTGCTCACTGATGTTTTGTGGTTGAATTTTTGTTTGCAACCTTAATCTATTATTCTTTATTATTCAAAGTTGTATAATCTTGATCTTTATTATCTAAGATTATATAATTCATCATGAATTATATAATTCAAAATCACGAGATAAATCTAAAAGGTGGCTTATAATATGAATTTTTTATTCTTATGAATTCAAATTCAAGATGATATGTTAATGACTTAATGCAACTTCAATATGAATATTTATTTATAACTAAAATGCATATCACAATGACCCTTAATGTAAACACAAAAGAAAGCTTTGTCTATAATGATAAATTTAGATGATGTTATTGTGTTTTGATAGCCTTATTGGGGAGAGAAATTTGAAATTTGATCTTAAACATTCTTAAATTTGATAAATTAAAATGGTCTTTGTCTGGTGACAATAGACGTGAATTTGACATTTGACTCTATATTATCCTAAATTCGATAAATTGAGATAATAGTACCGTGACTTGATGACATTAGACGTGGAATTTGATATTTAAGTCTAGATGATCTTAAATTTGAAAAATTGGAATGCAGATATTATGCCCGGTTGACTTTGGATGCCAAATTTTAAATATGAGCCGAAAGAGGTCCTAAATTTGATACATTTTGATGATGGTGTTGTGCATTGATGACTTTCGATTCAAAATTCAGCATTTTAGCCTAAATAATCTTAAATTTAATAAGTTGGGATAACAGTATTGCTCTTCAGATACCTTGGATTCAAAGCTTGTCAAAAAAAAAAAAAAACTAAGTTTCAGTACTTCAATTTATGAATAATAAACGTCTTATCTCCATTGTGTGATGATTCTCTTATAGGTTGAAGACTTTTGGCCCAGGAAAGGAAATCAATATGTTATGGCTGCAAAAATGATAGTTCAAGTAGCTTTGAATAGAGACAACTTCCCAAGATATTAATTAACCTTGATGATTGAGACCTTCAAGACATACATTTAATATATTTATTCTTTTAAAATTCTTGAGTTTAGAATGATTCTATTTGAACTAATATTTTATTCTAATAGTTCTTATTATCGCCTTAGCGACTCACCTTAATATGTTCTATAGATTTATCTATGCTTTATTTAGATATGTGGTAATGCGATTATCGATTTAACACTGCTTTTATCTCTTACTATGTTATTTTAACTTCAATATACATTTTAACCACTCTGTGAAGACTTCAATTCATGTTTTATAAACTCAAGAAGTTGTATGGTATTTTGTGGAGGGAAGTAATTTAAGTCTTTGTCTATTCTCATTTTCTTGTAAATTAGATGCAGGTATTATCAAAACTTTTTTCATGAATGGATAAGAAATCGTAAATAAGATTATGCTTTATGTTTGTTGATTAGTATTGATTTTGAAGATGATCAAGCTATGGTGTTTTTCTATGCTTGATTTATTGCGGGGACTTTTCATTTAGTCTTTTTTTCTTAATGTTAGATTCGAGGCTTAGTGTGTCCTGCAAATTTCCTATTTATTTTTAATATGATTCTCTATAAGCAGTTGCTATCATGTTGAAGTACTTTTCAATATAATTGTAGATTTTTATGTAATGTGGTTGGTGATGAAAATCTTCAAAAAGCAATAGATTATGCTTTCAATATATTATGCTATCGAAATCTTCATGTGTTTTCCCCTCAAGTCTCAGGTACGCAATTCATGGCATGACTTGCTTGTGGAAAACCTTGTCACTAGCACTTGGCGGTAAATTCTACATCACCCACATTGTATTTTATTTGGATTGGAAGGGGTTGTCAATTTGGACTGCCTACAGTTAATAATTCTACACATTCACATAGTTAGCACATCGGTTGCTATTGGATTTCGATAGATGATCTAGATTTCAATGTGGAATTTTAATTTTAAAAAAACTAAAATACCAGAGATTGAAATTTGAATCATTTGATCTCGGTCTAACAGCCACAAACACGGTAACTGCATGAATGGATGGATTGGTAACTCTCATGAATGAGAGTGCTAGTTGAGTAAAAACATGTGATTTATATTGTAGAAAAATAGCAACTACTTGGATTTCTCTAATTTTAATTTATATATTATGTTCCTTGGTTGTCAACCCCTAACATCAATCTAATAAATAGCACAATTTCTTATAAGTTGCAGGAAAGGTTATATCAATAATAGTATATGTTGTTACATACATCAGAAGGACCTCCTGACAATTTGACAGCTTCAGAGTATTTTCTTTCATCAAGTTTTCAGACTATAGTTAGTGTTTCAGGAGCATGTTTGTAGGTGTAGTCGCCAGGTATCCCAGTCCATAGTGTATCCTCAATGAAAAATATAAATAAATTGAATCCTTGTGTTTTTTTTACAGTAGAATCCTCATGTTAGTATGCTTTCTAAATGAGAATGACTTAAAGACATATCTGATCAGCTTTTGCTATACGCAATGCAGCATGGACCTTAATGATCCCTGATATCTCATTTATATAAATTTACAACTAGAAGTGCCTTTAGTTTTGCAAAAATTGAACTTCCAAGGCAAATTTTTCTCCACGTACCCCATTGAATCCAACAAATGTCTTGAAGGAACTACAAAATGTTATGTTTGATGGAAAATTAAATACACAACAATGCCTTCCATTCAAATCAAAGTATCTAATCTAAATGTGTCACTCTGGCATCGTTCATTGTCCCAAATAATCACTAAGAGTCCAAATTCCTAATGAAAATAAAGCTGTACCGTAGTCTACTATTACTGAATACCACCTTAGTTTGAGTATCTGGCAATAACAAATTTGACCACAAAGTCACAAACATGTATCTGTGGGTGCATCTATTAGAGAGATGTAGAAACCAAAAAAGTAATTTAAGTTTTTTTAATGGACTTTCAATGGGCTTTTACGGTTCTCTCAAGCTTAGTTTTGTAGCATGTCGAAATTTGAATCTTTAATCACTACTACATTTCTCTATTTCCATTTTCTTTCAGTTATCCTATATATTTCTAATCCATTGATTTTTGCCTTTTGGTTAGCAAACATATTGTCTCCAAAACTGTGTTTGGTACAAATTTTTTGGGTTGGATTTTTGGTTGCACCTTAACATACTATTCTTGATGATTCATTATTATTCATGTCTAAAAAGACTAATATTGAATCATTGCAATATGAATTATTAAGATAATTTGCAGTGCTATTTCGAGATAATCTAAAATTTAATGACGAGATCAATTCTTTATCTAAAATATGACGTATAACATGAAGTTTTTATTCATATGAGTTCAGGATAGTACATCGATAACCTAAATGCAACTTTAGTAAGAATATTTATACATAACTTGAAATGCACGCCAAAATGACTCTTAATGGAAACACAAAAGGAAGTTTTATCTATAATGATAAATTTAGATAATGGTATTTTGTCTTGATGGCCATAGAGGAGAAATTCCATATTTGAGTTTATATGATCTTAAATTGATAAACTAAAATGGCCGTTGTTTGATGACTATGAATTTGAAACTTAATATTTGAGCTTATATGATTATAATTTCAATAAATTGGGATGATGATATTGTGTCTTATGGCCTTGAAAGCAGAAATTGATTTGAGTATAAATGATCATAAGTTTAGGAAATTGAAATGATAATATTATAATTTGATGTTTATGGATGTCAAATTTTATATTTGAACTAGAGGGTCCTAGACTCTAATAAATTTTGAAAATGGTGATGTCTTGATGACATGGGGTGTGAAATTCGGTATTTGAACATTTAATATTCAATAAATTTGAATGATATATTGTGCCTCGATGATTTGTGTTAAATTTAAAATATTTAAGTTTATATGATTTGATAAATTTGGATGATTGTTGCTTAGACGAAGGTGAATGTGAATTTGAGTTTAACATTTGAATCTAATTGATTGTAAATTCAATAATAATTGGAATGATGAAATTGTATTTTAGTGCAATAAATTGGGATGATAACACTGTGGATTAATAAGATATAATTTTAAATTTGAAAAATAGGGATAAAGATATTTCACCGTAGAGTATGAGTAATTGATAGAAAAATAAGGGCCGAAATAGAAGGAAGTCGGGTCGGGTGGTAAAGCAAAAATTGAGAGTAATCCGTAGCAGAAAGAAGATAAGACTCCATCTCTCCACTTTTAAAGCTTTATTTATGCATTCTGTTGCATACGCACTTCAACTCTAGACTCATTCATCATGTCATTCTCATCCATTTCTTCGCCACTCTCTTTCTCAATTTCAATACCTTCCTCTCGTTCACTTTCATTTTCAACTTCAATTTCTAAAAACCCTTTTCAATTTGTTAAATTGCAACAACATGGAGGAGGAGGAGGAGGAGGAGGAGGAGAAACAAAAAGAGGGGTTGTGGTGATGAGCTTGGAGGCAGGCATTGGAGTCATGGCTACCAAGTTGGGAATGATGAGTTTTTTCGAACCTAACGGAGAGGTTGTTCCCGTTACCGTTGTCGGTTTCAAAGAAGGCAACATTGTTACTCAGATCAAAACCGAAGCCACTGACGGTTACAGCGCCGTTCAAGTTGGTTACCGTAGGGTTAGGGACCGCAAATTGACCAAACCTGAAATGGGCCATCTTCAAAAGGTTGGTGCTATTCCTATGCGCCATCTTCAGGAATTTCGTCTTCAAAATGTTGACGGATTTGACCTTAACCAGTCCCTTATCTTTGATCAACTTTTCAATGAGGGTGATCTTGTTGATGTCTCCGGCACCACCATCGGCAAGGGTTTCCAAGGTCCTCTTTCTCTCTCTCTCTCTCTCTCTATCTCTCTCCAATTGCATTGCTTACTTTTTCATTTTAATTCATTAATCCAACTATGGAAGAGAAACTCCCATTATTTGAATGCATTTTGACAGGTGGTATAAAGCGTCATAACTTTAAAAGGGGACCAATGAGCCATGGTTCCAAGAGTCATAGACAATTAGGATCAATCGGTGCGGGAACTACACCTGGACGTGTATACAAGGGAAAGAAGATGCCTGGTAGGATGGGTGGAACCAAGACAAAGATCAGAAAGCTTAAGATTGTCAAAATTGATAAAGATCTTAATGTCATCATGATTAAAGGTGCTCTTCCTGGTAAGCCCGGGAATCTTCTAAGGATAGCTCCTGCTAAGATTGTTGGCAAGAACATTCCAAAGAATTAAATTAGTACTCTCTTTCTCTCAGATTGCCTTTGGTTAGCTTATCTGTAATTCTTGTACTGTACCCACCTGTTAGCCCTTCACTTTCAACTTTATGTATAATCCATTACATTGATTCTGTTATATGAAAGCAAGCAGTATCTTAATTGAACAACAAAAATGTATATGTTCTTGTGAAAACAATTCATTATGAATTGGTGTGTTCCCTAAGGATGAAAATAACAATGAACCATTTCTCACTAGGTATGATTGGTAATGTTTTACAATGAATCAAATGTTAGGCAGATATTGTGAATTTATTGAATTTTTCCTTGTTGCTTGTTTTGCTATTGATCATTGTGATGGTTCGGGCATGAAGTTCATGGGCATAAAGGAATAGGCTGTTCTAAACTAGGACTCAAGTTTTTAATTTTCTTAACCAATTTATTGAATTGGTTTTTGATGTACCTCCAATTGTTGGCATGGGATTAGTGAGCAATGCTCCTTTCCTAATAAGTTCTTGTTCAACAAATATATTTAAATTCTAGTGGTTGTTGCAGGTAACCACTAAGTTCCCAAGTTCAACCTAATTAACTTGGAGACGCAGGCTCTGTATATGTTTTTGCCATAAACATTGCTCCATTTTTTTTCATAGGGATTTATTATGGAGTTTGTTTGTGTAATGTTGCCACATAGACGTAGGCTCATTTATAGGGGATTTAATTTGAGGATTAATTTGAAATTGCTGCTACTCTTCAGTGAATGATTGAATGGTCGCTCTTTTGAATGTGAATATGTTGATGTATTACGACAATTTTAGCCCTTTGAATCATTTGACCTTACATTAAAATGACTACCATCGGCAAGAAATGATTTCTTGATATTTGTCTCCCTTTCCGAATCTCCCTCCTTCCTTCTCCCTACATCCGATTTGTTGGCATGGTGATGTCATCTGCCATGATCTTTCCTTCCCATCCTTTGACATTTGCCAAAAAATTGCTTATTAAATAAGTTTGACGCCCCTCCTTACGGCGTTTCCATGCCTGAGTTTTCTTGTAGCAATGATGTGGCGCAGAACTAAGGTTATTGGAAAGAATGTGGAGGCAAGTTATGTTATGATATGAGTAGGTATTTGGTATGAGTGTACGTTCAAATTGATTTAAGGGTTGACATATTGATGTTTTGTAGAGCACTGTTATGGTGGTCCATCGTAGATATTGGCAACAAGACATTTTTTTTTAATCTACACTAGTTAATCTACAATTGTAGGAACTAGTCAAACATTGGATCTATACTTACTGGCGTAACTCCATTCTCCATGAAAATGGGTATAACAGGCTTAATTTCTTGATCAATAAAAAGGTCATTACTGGCAAAAATTTAAATGGGACAACAATAAAATTACCTACAATGTTGAACCCAAGAGATTACTATTGTAACATTTAGTCTCAGTCCACGTAGCTGACTACCACGTATGCGTTAACGTTTTAGTGTGTTTAAACTTTGATGTTGGAACTTAACAGAGAGATGTATAACTGCATTCATTTGGCAAAGATTAGGGAATTTCGATAAATTTAAAGACTAAATTGAGTACAAATTGGAAACGAAGTAATTGAGTAATTGCCTGATCAATTACTCAACCCATGAACCTACTAATATAGTCTCAAAAAGAATGACAACAAAATAAAATATTAAATAATTTATTGAAAATATAGTATGAAAATTTAACATGCATTGGGACAAAAACTAAAACACAATTATGAAATACATATTTAAATAAAGGGAATGTAAAATAGTTTAGAAGTTGAGGTGGAAGAGTTAAATACTTGAGTGATAAGTAGATTACGACATGAACAATAATATTTATAACTCCTTCGGTCTCCTATATTTGATCTTTTAAACCTTTTAAATAAATTTTAATTTTACCTAATGAGGTTGAATTTATTAATTTTTAATGCATATACACATGTTATGAAAAAAACTTAATTAATTAAATATAATATACATCCACCGTCTAGATTAGAATTTGGGACCTTTTAATTTGTTTACTATTTTATCTATAAAAACAATGAATTAACATAAATAAGCTTAAAAATGAGTGATTTAATTTAAAAATATTGAAAAGTATTTGAATTTTTATTTAAAAATAATTATTATAATGATAGAATAAAAAATTGCAAAAGATGAATAATATCAAGAAGAGAACCCTTGTGATCCCTATTAGCGAGTGACGAGACGATCGATAGGGTTTAGGTGGGTGTTAGAATGGAAGGAAAGAGAAGCAAGGTGCGTATGTGCTGCTTATGCAACCAATCAAGAGCTTCTCTTAGTAGACCTAAAACCCTTCAACAGATTTGCAGAGATTGTTTCTACCTCTCCTTCGAAAATGAAATTCACCAACTCATCATTGATAATCACCTATTCACTCCCGGCGACCGCGTCGCTATCGGCGCTTCCGGTGGTAAAGACTCCACCGTCCTCGCCTACGTTTTATCCAAACTCAACCGCGTTCACAATTACGGTCTCAATCTCTTCCTCCTCTCCGTTGACGAAGGCATCACCGGCTACCGCGACGATTCCCTCGAAACCGTTCACAGGAACCAGGTTCAGTTCGGATTACCTCTCAAAGTTGTATCCTACAAGGACTTGTACGGTTGGACTATGGACGAGATCGTCAAACTCATCGGCCTCAAGAACAATTGCACTTTCTGTGGCGTCTTCCGTCGCCAGGCTCTCGATCGAGGCGCCGCTTTCCTCAAAGCCGATAAACTGGTGACCGGACACAATGCCGACGACATAGCAGAGACGGTTCTGTTGAACATATTAAGAGGAGATATAGCTAGATTAAGTAGATGCAGTTCAATAATAACTGGTGAAGACGGACCGATCCCTAGATGCAAACCTTTCAAGTATACTTACGAAAAAGAGATTGTTATGTACGCATATTTCAAGAGACTCGATTACTTTTCTACTGAATGCATTTATTCTCCAAATGCATATCGTGGTTTTGCTCGCGAGTTCATCAAGGATTTGGAGAGAATCAGGTATTCTATTCTCCTTTTCTTAATATTTATATTTATTTATTCCCAATATTCCATTGTTGCCTAATATCATATCACATATCATCAAATGCAGACCAAGGGCCATTCTGGACATCATCAAATCCGGGGAGAATTTCAGGATTTCTACCAATACCAAAATGCCTGAGCAGGGAACCTGTGAACGCTGTGGTTATATTTCTAGTCAGGTATTTTCCTCAACCTTCCCCGTGTTGAATTTTATCAACCTATGAAAACGCGATTTCATTTATACAATGGTAGTACTTTTCATTCCAAATTGAGGGTTAAACTAGTCTTGCTTTCATACCACTATAAACAATTCCCAATTTTAGCATGCTTATGGTAATAAATGATACTAAATTTCTATGTGGTCCTCCTCATATGCCTATGGTCGACATTAAATTTTATATTGCCAACTTTGTTTTTCAACTTTGATATTCTGACTTCTTTGAAAAGGATCCTGCATGATAGAAATCAGTTTTATCATTTTTGTTTTCTTTGGGCTCAATGGTCTGTATTGTAATGGGGTGTTCTTAGTCCTGAAGGTCTTGTATGGTCTTTTTCTCCATTTGAATTCGCTCTTGGGTTATCTGAACTAGAACAGCTGAGATACAATAACCTTTTCGTGTACAGAAATGGTGTAAGGCTTGTGTCCTGCTTGATGGATTGAATCGAGGTTTGCCTAAACTGGGAATTGGTCGCAGTCGGCCCGCCATTGGCTGCAAGGAAGAAAATGAAAGCCGTGGAGTAAAGAGCATCGAGAGCAAACAATGTGGATCTTTGGACTTCTGATTTTCTTTAATTGGTGGGTTCTATGTACTATTTATAACCAATGATACTTGCGGTTAATATCTATCAGTGAATTTAATGGCAGTTAGTAGAAATGTCGATATATCTGATGACAAATAGGCTTTGCAGCATGTCCGTGCATATCAAGACATTGATCAAAACAAGAAGTCTAGAATAGTTGCGTTGTTATTTCCAGATTTTGTTACTTTATCTTGTAGTTATACATCTCTAGCTTTAATTTTTGTGGGCAATATTTTGTCGAACACTTAAAACATAATCGTCAATACAAATCAATGTATTTTACAATGGAACCTCAAGCATTGGCTTGCATATCATTTAGACATTACTACATTAGACATACAACTTAAGTTTTGATATTGCAATCTTGCTTATGTTCTTCTCTTGCACTGACTTTCAATGAAGAATGTATGAATAATTCGGCACTGTATTTTATTTCATATAAATGTCATCTTTTGTATAAGCTTGATTGAACTGTCTCAATTTGTACTTTATGGTGTTTATGAAGTTTTATATTTTTTTTGGTTTAATCAAGGAGCCACTACCAAGACTTAGTGATGGGATACCAATAAGGATGAATATGTTATGCGGAGCAAGCTAGGAAAAGAACTTTTTTATTATTTGTAGCAGCCATTAAATGATTTATTCCACAGAAATAAATGGGCAGATATATCATTATTAAAAAATCTGGGAAAAAACAGGGAAGGGCCAAGTAATTTAAATTTTGAACTATAGAATCATGGTTTGGGAAGTCTTTTAAATTGCAGACACCATTGGTGTTTTATTCCTTAGTTTAGTTTTGTCATGTATATATTTATTGAGCTTTGAGGGTCTGCCATTCCCAATGTCAAAAGACTCCAACTCTATCAAAATGGCAAGATCCTTCTCCTCAATCTCTTCCTATTAGCTGAACACATCAGACACTAACCTAACTGACTAACTAAAGGGTTTATTAATCATGGGGCTTACCTATAATCGATACATGAATGAAGGGGTTAGAGATGGGTGGTAATGGATAATGAAGGAGAATACACAGTGAGGTAAGCTTGTCAAGGGATGTTAAATGAGGGGTGGATCATCGACTAGATGGTTTCACTGAAGGTTTCATGTGTCTGGGTGGAGATTGCTGTTGAATCGAGTGCTCGCAAAGGAGAACCTGGTGGGTCGGATGGTGTCATAATCAGAGTGGAGATGTTCTGGGTGTCAGGGAGTAGTATGGTAGAGTCTGTCGGTAATCTATTTTTTGAATGCCTTATTTATGCTTTTGAATGTCCTTTTCATGCACAGGTTTGGAGATTATGTTTTCGGTGATTGGGTGTGACTGCAGCTTTTTTGCACAATATTTTTGGAGTTACTTATTTTACCATTTCATTTCATGGATTGTTGCTTGGCAAGCTATTTTCCAGTTGTCTAGGTAATTTAGTGGTCTAGGAATCAAAAGGCCGTCAATTCGGTAATTATGGATGTGCAGAAGATTTAAAAGGTGATAAAATTTTAATCTTAGAAGTTGGTTAATGCAAGATTAGCTGGTTTCAGCTATCCAGTATCATCTCGGTTTACTAATCTCAGATCATGTTTGAGGGTGGTCGATTTTTGTGGCAAGTTGAGAAGAGTGTTATCTGTTGGTTTATACAGAACTCTTATTTGTCTTTAGGATTCTTTCTGCTTTTCTGGGGCAGTTAAGAGTAGAAGTTTTCGTCTCCCCCAATTTTCTTAGGGTGTTTGGTCTCCCTCGTTATATATATATTTCTGAATCTCTTGCCTAATATTCTAATATTTAGCATCTCTTGTGTTAAATTTTTTTTTTTTGCTGATGCACTTTTGAGCTTATGAAAAATTATGACCGGTTCATGGGTCAAATCAAATTGAACCGTCTATTTCGGTTCTGATACTCTTGTTTTATTTAAGGTGGATATTACATACTACATATGACTATTTTGATAAATTGTCTCAGGTAGACCAACATTTAAAAATTACTTGAAAATAAACAATGGTTTATGCCTTAAACTAGAATTTCTCAACAAAGAGAAATGGAAATAATGGGTTGAGTTTTAAGCCTCGTATTTATTTTTGGTTAGTTTTTTCAAATTGATCATAATTAGATCATCTTACTTGTTGGGATGAGAAAAACTATGAATTTTTTCTTGACTTATGATGCATAGGTACATTAGGAGTACTGGGTACTAATATAGGTATAAAATACGTAATTTTATATAAAAAAAATTAAGATGAGGTAACCAATAAAAAATATGAACTTTTTAACATAATTTAACTGAGTTAAATTGTTTAATTTATAATAAAAGTTTAAAAAGTCAAATTATATTTGCTTACAACAAAAAATTAATTCAAATAAGCAAATAATAATATATTAATATATAGAAAAATCATCAATTTCACTCTAATAAAATAATGTGAAAATACTGGATAAGTAGTCTATACAAATACTTTACCATTTTAGAAGTACCTATCTTTCATAGCTTTTGACATATATTGTGAATCATTAATGAAGTTTTAGGTGATTTTCAAGTGTTACTTTATCTTCTCTTTTTTTTCATGATTTCAATTGTTAACCGTCATGAGCATGACCTACAATTGGAAGTTGTGATATCTTATTATATTTATTAATTATTTTTAACATAATTAACTATTTATGTCAACTAAATTAATCATCTAAATTGTTAGTCAATTTTTTTTTTTTTAATTTGTGTAAACATAACACAGCTCAAGTTTTCTTTTGCCTACATGACTACGATAAGCCTCCAACTGTAATACTTGGGTTGCTTTTTGCATTGTTCTAAAATTTTTGCAATATTAGAGGAGCTCGATATGAGTCACAATGAAGAACAATTCTTCAGTAAAAACGTGTTCTTATCATTTGTAAGTGAATTGTGAGATTCATTTGAAGTAACAAATTGAGTTCTTGAATTGGAGTGAAAATATGTCAAGTTCTTAAATACCATGTAACATTTTTCGGGCAAAAAATAACCCAATTTTCGTTCTTGCAATTATATACTTAGGTTATTATAGCATTGCACACAAAAAGAAAGACAGGATCCTCTCACTAAACTAAGATTACATCGTGATTACAAATTTACAAGAGAAAGCCAAATAAATCTCATAGTATATATACCCTTGTCATATGGCAAGAAAAATGAAAGGGGTCCGAGTTGGAGAGGCAAAAGAAGGAGGATGGAATAAGTCAAGCAATACAAACACAAATCAAATTTAAATGATGTTTTACAACCAAAGATGCATACATAGATGGGCTATCATCTAAGCAATTTCACACAGCCCGTGTTCGTGTGTATGTATTAACATAGGGGATATAACAACATGGTGTAGAATCGCTGGTTTAGAGAGGTCTCCAAAGTTTTTATTATACAGTCATACACTTAACCAACAAAGTATTTCCTAACCCCCGCTGCACCTACAACTCCATTGTCTAATCACACAAGAAAGCACCTTCAATTCTCAGTCCAGTTAAGAAGTGGGATTGTATCGGAGATGCTGCTCATAGAAATTGATCAGCTGAAAATTTGGAAAATCATTAACTTCACGTGACAAGAGGCTATATAAATATTTTGAAGTATTTCAAGCTATATTGCTAAATGGACAAGGAAACTATCCTTCCAATCCAAAGAGATAGTGGCTTACCAGTAGTGGATTGTATGTCTTCAGATATTTGTTATCCACCATCACTTCTGTTCCATCAGACCTGTAAATTTAACCACGTATTCATTATGCAAAGTAGCACACAATATGATTATTAAAATTAACCCAGCTCATTTCAATCTCCATAAAAGAGGTGGAAAAGATACAAAGATTAAAACAAAATCAAATTAGGCAGTGAAGTCCTAACTCTGGCAAAATAATTTTTCGCCTACTAATATTGTGAACAGTTGGTATTCCATTTAAACTTAAGGCTTTGGCTTGGTTTCTTTATTCAAAAATTAATACTGACAACTTGTTGCAAGTTTTCAATGCTCAAATGTCCGCTAACTCGTCACCCCTTACATCTAGCAGTAGACACCATCATTTATGACCTCCCCATGGTGTTTGTCTGGCAGCTTCTTCAAGGGAACCTCTCACAGATGTACAATAGGACTAAACGGTTAAATGATAAGTGTTCAATGAACTATCTCAGCCGCCTCACTTGTTCTATTCTGCGCTAGATGCCACCCCAATCCCCTTGTTGCAATTCTGATTTTGTGCCTAACAGCAGCCCATGTACTCAGTAACAAGACTCTTACCCATATCCTCTATTACCCCAGCATGAAGTTCCAAACTTATAGCCTCCATACCGGTTTTTTCACGCTGGTATACCTCACAATCAGCACCCCATCCTTGGGCTTGATATCCAATTATCCATACAGATAAAGGGAAAATAAAACCAGTTGCTTTAGTCCTCAACCAATTCCAAGAAGTAATTTGATTTTTCTACAATTGATTTTTACTTCAAATTCTTTATTTTGAAAAATCACATTACTCCTTGTCTTCCAAATAGTCCACACACATGCAAACCAGACCATTATTACCTTTTCCTCCAACACTCTTCCACCTTTGATAATTCCCTTAAAATTGAATAGGTGTTCCTTGCCCTTATTTTGGAACACCATTACCACTCTCCCAGCCAAATTAATATTTTCGACTATATGTTGTTAAATGTTGGACATTCAGAGAATAAATGAAATGCCAAGTCTTCATGTCTGCACTCCCCACCAGCACACATCATTGGATGGGTTATCTTTTGTTGGAACTTTATTCTCAATAACCTGCCAAACAAACACTAAAACCTTCTCCATAATGAATTAGTTCCAAACCACTTTGTTCACCTCCTCTTGCAAAGAAGTCTTGTCTGCCGTCAATAATTTGTATGCTGTCAATAATTGGTATGCCGATTTAACCGTATACCTCTTTGATACATCCTCCTTCCAAACAAAATTATCTTCTTACTGTTCCCTCCAATTCACTCCCTCCAACACTTCCATAAGTCTTTTTCCCATTGGAACAATTCTCTTCTCCATTTCAATGCCCACTCCCTCCCATCTCTTTAAACCTGCCACCCTCTCCCCTTTTGTCCATGGATATCAAATAAATCTTACTATGTCGAGAATGAAAGCTACCCCCTAACCACGATTCTTTCTAGAATGAAGTATCCCTCCCATTCCCCACTACCTTCTCCAGTGCACCCACAAACCAATTGAAATTTGACCCCTCTTCCCCACTCACAACCCTCCTCACACCCATCCACCAAATCGAGCTCGCTCAACCTCCATCCCTTATCCCATTTTCCCCCTCTCCATATTTATTCACTAAACATTTGTACCATAGACTATTACGTTCAACTCTCAATCTCCAACACCACTTGCCTAGTAGCACGATATTAAATGCTCTCATATCCTTGATACCTAACCCTCCACATTCTCTCTCCAAGCACACTTTGAGTCCCATTTTACCCAATTCACTCGTCTTGTCTCCTCACGCCCACCCCATAAATACTGTTTAAATAGACTCAAGTTTGTTAGTAATAACTAGCGGAGCTCTGAAAAAGGACATGTAGAACACTAGAAGCGCCAAAAGCACAGAACGCAACAAGACAACCCTAATGCCCATGGATATATTTCTATTATCCACCTTAACAACCTACTTCTCGCCTTGTTAATTATTTGTTCCCACATTTTCTTTAAGCGAGAATTTGCTCTGATAGGAATGCCCAAATGAATAAACAGGATTTCCCTTATTTTGCAATTTAACACCATTGTCACCTATTGAAGCCAACTCTGCGAAACATTGATTCCCGCTAGCTGACTCTGCTAGAAATTAACCTTCAAGTCTGACACTAGCTCAAATAGATGCAAGCATCCTTTAATGGCTCTCACATACCCCCAACTTGATTACCCATCACCATTGTGTTGTCCGCAAATTGTGAGTGCAACACTTGGACATTTTGGCCTCCCATTCTATAACCCTGGAACTTCTCCACTTCAACCGCTCTCTTCATTATTGCCCCCCCAAGCCTTTTGATGCAATAAGAAATAGATAATGGGTCTCCTTGTCTTAGTCCTCTACTAACTCCAAACTCCTTTGGTGGGCTTTTGTTGACCAAAAACCGAAACCGCCTCCGATCTTAGACACTTCATTATTCGTCCTCTCCGCTTCTCACAAAACCCCATCAACCTCATCAGTTCATGTAGATAATTCCACTCTACTAAATCATATACTTTTTCAAAGTCCACATCGAATAATAACATTTTTTTTTCTTGGCTTCATCCACTATCTCGTTAACTATGAGTACCCCGTCCATCATTTATGAATGCAGGTTAATTCTGAGACAACTTTGTCAATTATTTCCTTCAGCCTATGAGCCAGCAATCTCAACAAGACTTTGTATATACAACCTATCAATAAAATAGGTCTATAGTATTCAATTCTTTGTGCATTATTCTTTTTTGGCATCAATACAATTAACGAGCTATTGGTACCCCGCACAATTCTTCCATTGGAATGAAATTCCAAAATAAATCTACAAAAGTCTCCTTTAATATTATTCCTAAATCTACAAAAGGGCCTTAATATCATTCCTCATTTCTACTTGAGTATTTGTCGAGTATGCCTTTTTTTCCTAAATTCATTCTACTTCTCATATATATATATATTGTTGCAACTGCATAGTAGCTGGAGCACAATATTCATATTAAGTACACTCGATGTGCATTCCAAGGCCGATCCATAACATGCACGGCTTACTATTTTAGCTCTTAGTCTCTTACTCGTGGGATTTTTGGCCCTGTGTAGTGGGTTTTGTAACTTGTTATAGATATAAAACCAATGACAGCCGTTCCTAATAAGCTAGTGTGAGTTGGATCCTTGTCACCCACATTTTTCTAAGGGTGAATTTCAGCACAAAATGAAGTGAGCACTGAGCATGTGTATTCATCACCTCCAGTTCATACAACTAAAGCGGCAGGGGCATGTTGGATCAATAAAACCAATCATTACCTATATTGTATCTCTATTAGGGGTATCCTCCAGTAAATGAACAACAAAACTGGATGTAATTGAGGAAATCTTAGCTTCTTAATTGCATTATCTTTCCCTTCTCTTTTATCAAAACAACATTTCCTTTTATTAACAAAAGAAAAAGAAAGACCTGTCTCAGGCTCAATAAATTTCAAGCTACATTTAAAATTTCATTCTCCATTTATGATTATGAAAATAAATGTTTTTTTTTTGGGTACAATGAAAATAAATGTTTTATTAATAACTAAATCTACAATAGGAGTTAATGATCTTGCAAATATTAACGGATGGCCTAGTAATTTATTAACAGAAGGTTGATCATATATTCTCTCTGCAAAAGATAACAATTAAAGAAAAATACACATTAAATTTAATTTAATATTCCATTTTCAGTTTTTTCGGTTAATTTTTATGTAAACGTTTAATCACTTAATAATCAAGAAGATTAAACCATCTTTCATACTGAAAGACAAACTTAAATCATGCCAAATATGTCATTGCTGAGTACTGATATGATAAAAGTGAATTCGCAATAAATAAGATAAAACCAGTTGGTATGATGTAGCTCAGTTTTGTCAAAGTATCAATTCACCATGACAGACTTTGATACAAGGTTCTACTTCTATCTCAATCAGACATTCTAAACTGAAACAATAACCTGACCATACAGCAGTAAACAAATAGCCCTGGCAGGATCGAGTTCAACAATTCAGAACTTCTGGTAACCATGTGCACAAGCACAAGTGATTGAATTGAACCGTTTGACATTTTAACAAATTTTAAGGATGACTGAACTTCAGTACTTAAACAATTCTACTCGTTTAATTTGCAAGCAAAATGTTTAAGGTCTTTCTTTAAATTGAGTACAGAAACCGATAGTCATTATTGATTGAAAATATGCATCCAATAAAGACATCGCCATTCCGAAGAAACTTAACTGTGAAAAACCAAAACCCTTAAAACAAAATCTGTGTGAAAATCAATTCAGCTAAGCAAACATACTCATAGTAAACAAATAGAATTATAAAAAATTCCAACCAAAGATGTACGTGTTTGAGTGACTAACCTCATAGCCATAAAGGTGACTCTAACATCCTGCATGTAGCAAGATAGAGAAGCTGAATAGCCTATTGGCTTTAGAATCTTGACAATATTGCAGGCAGTCTTAGTGTCGTCTATCTTTTGATGAGTATTATTCCCCAGATAACCAGCATTTTCTGGCAAGCCTTGTTGAAGTGCGGTAACAGAGAGGCCAATTGCATTCTTTGTATCAAGAGATTCACATGCAGATTCCTCTTTCTTGAACCTTTTGACGGAACCAGTTTTTCTCCTTTTGGCTCCTCTACAGCGGTCACTTTGAATGGAATCCCCCTTGGATTGAGATTCGAGATGAGCATTGGGTTGTTGAAAATGTATAGCGAGGTTGTCTGCAGTGTTTGGTGTCGGTTTGAGTTGATTTAGCTTGAGATCGAAATCATTTTCCTGATTAGTTTGAGCAATGTGTTGTGAAGTAGTATTTAGTAGATTGGAATTACCAAGGGCAGTATTAGTTTGAGAGTGAGTTGGAAGGGTGGTAGAAGGTTGAAGTTGTGGGGTGTGATTGGGTAAAGGGGGGAAGGGATTGGGAAGCAGATGGGTGGTGCGTTTGCGCTTGCGATGTTTTCCTGATTTGAGGCTGAAGGAAAAAGAAGAAAGATTGATTAGTAGTAGTAGTAGTAGTAGATACATAGTAAGGTAAGGTGTTAGTTAGGGTTAGTTACATACCTATCCTCAAAGGCATGAATGAGATCAGGTACAGACTGTAGATTTTGAAGAGGCTCCCAAGTATTGGCAGTCTCAGGCCACCCACGCCTATCACATTCAATAATTAATTATAATTATAATTCATTAATTCATAATCATAGTCAATCTCAAGTCTTCTAAGTAAGAAGAAGAAGAAGAAGAAGAAGCAAGACTCACCATTTAATCAGGTACTGAACCTCACCCTAGTAAGTAGTAGTATTTCCATCAATTGAGAAAACAAAGAATAATAGTTAGATCGATCATGAGTGAGTAGAATAATAGTGAGTTGAAAGAAAGATAGATTAGTAACCTTCCGGAGCCTCTTACGGCGTATGGTTTCGATTTCATAGAAGCCATCATCAAGCTTCGGAGTAGAAGGGGTTTCATTCTCATTCTCATTCTCATTCTCATTCTGCAACTCTGAATCTGAACCGCTACTCCTCTTCGACTTTCTCATTTCATTACTTATTACTTCCTACTCGCGAAGCTATTGCTCCCACCACCAACCCAACCCAACTCAACTCAACCGATCTTCTTTTTACTAGACACACAACAGAGACTTCGTCTTTTTTCTTTGACGGAAGAGACTTGTGTTTGTTGAAACTATACTAATAAATATAACAGATACTTCCTCTTTAACTTTTATCAATTTACCATGACTAGTATCCAAATAAATAATAATGTAATTATTATTATATATATCAAAAAGTAAATATTGCTATATGCCTAACTCTTGACATTTGTTTTGCCTTCACGAATTCAATTGAATCAATTCATGTACAATTATTTCATGTTAGAATAGATCATCTGATAACTCTATTGAAAATTAATTAAGATATCAATACTTCCAAAAGTATTTACTACTTCTAATTCATTCATTAAAAGAGTTCAAAAAAAGAAAATCAAATAATTTTATACTAACGTTACTTAACTACTATATTGAAATTAATTAATTAATTGTGCAAAATCCATACCTCTTGTGAATACAAAGAATCATATCTAATGTAGGAATGTTAATTGAATTATCTATATATAGATTATATCGCAATTATGAAGGTGAACTTTCCTTATAAACTCTTGAATTATCAATTATTGATCAAACATATGATAACATCTTATAGCAATCATTTCATTAATTTGTTTAAAAAAGAAAAATACATGGATACCTAGTATTGGATTTTATGAAGTAAATAATTAGTAAAGTAGTTAAATCAAATATTGATATAATATGCATTCATGAAATTCCTATGAAACACAAACACATTTTGAATTAAGTAAATCATTGTACCCGACACGCACCGATATTTATTATTCAAACAACACTTGCCCGACACCTTAAATAAATGTCCCAAAAATACAACTACACGAGTTAAAAATGTGTCAAAACAATCATGCTTAATGATGGGTGCTAAAAACATTAAATTTAACTACATGATGTTTAATTTTTTGGAAGTAGATGAAAAACTATCCTATATGTATAGGTCTCAGTGTCCTTTCATTATTATTTTAGCAATATCAACATGTCCGTATCATTTCAAGAATCTACGTCGAAGTCTACTTCAAAATGAAATCCTATCGCAGAAAATAAATCTCCACGGCGAAATGAAGTCTACTAAAGTGTAAAATACCTCTAAACGGCGTAGAAAAACTGTATCTGACAGGTGTTCACATTCATTGGTCTGTGCATATTGCAGAGATTATGGCTATGCTAACAATTGTTCCTTCATGAATGAACAACTCCAAACCAGAATAATAACTAGTAGGTAGACTACTCTCCCTGAAACTTATTTGCAAAAATTTCGGACTTTCGAATAAGGTACATTAAAAAAATGGTCAACTCTTTGTCAAAAAGTTATTCACTTGTGTTTACATACATTTCCTGATTCCTAGTATACTGAAAATAATATTGAACAATGAAGAACATATACATATAAGAACAAAGAGCATCATATAAGCTAACTCATCCAGCGGATCAACATCAATATTTGGTGGTGTTATGATTATGAAACCAAATACTGCTGCAAATGCTTGGCTCTCTTCTTGTTCTTAAGCTTCCTAAAAGCACAGGACTCAATTTGTCTAATTCTCTCTCTACTCACACCCATCATTTCCCCTATCTCTTGCAGAGTTTTCATCCTTCCATCATCCATACCAAATCTCCATCTAATCACTTGTCTCTCTCTTGGATTCAGACTGTCCAGTACCTTTTCCAGGTCCTTTTTCATGAATTGCTTAATCAACTGCTCTTCAGCTGTTTCAGCTTCAGGATCAGCAAGTACTTCCTGCTCAGAACATACACGCCATGTATCAGTAAAATCAACATCATATGAAAAGTAGTTTTTTCACGAAGCACAAAGTTGAACTAGATTTAGGACAGACTGAAGGTTTAAGACTCTGGTTGATCCCAATCTTCTGTTCCAAAGATCTGGGAGCTTTTGGGGTCAAAAGTACAGCACTAAGCCTCTTCATTGACAGCCCAGTAGCTTCGGCAACTTCTTCATCGTCAGGCTGTCTTCCATTTTCACTGTACAGTTGTTTTCTTGCCTCCTTCACTTTGTATGTTGCTCCCACCATGTGGAACTGTTAAACCAAAAATATTGCAAAGTAGTCTGTTATAAACATTAGAGCAATTTAACCATGAGAAAATTCTGCAGTGAATCACTTTGATAGGTGGTCTAATGAGGACTGATATTTCAAAGTAATCTGAAACTCAAACGACAACTGACGATGCCTCAAAAAGAAGCTCACAGTCCTCCTCATCTGCATCCGCACAACTGAGATATTGACCTCTTTCATGTTTGTTCAACAAAAACAAAGGGAAACAAATATGAGTGTGCTTCAAAACTCAACTCATATTTGTTCCCCCTTGTTACTCATATTTGTTCTCCCTTGTTTTTTCCGAACCAACATCAATCACATTATTGTCTCAACAGTGAGGACGAGGAGGACCGTGAATTTCTATATTAGGGAGCGGCAGCTGTCATTGGAATTTTAGGCAAATTTCAAATATCGGTCAGCCGTAGACCACTTATCAAGGTAGTCTTCCGTAGATCCCGCCTTTCAACTCATATAACTAAGAATAGCTTGTGGGTTTTCCATTAACAGTTGGTAACAAAAATACTTTCATGCCTGTCAGAAAGAAATAATGAAAGATAAAGATAATACTCACTGGCAAACGAATAGTTCTTGACTGAACAGAAAGTGCTTTCCGAACTGCTTGTTTAATCCACCAATGAGCATAGGTTGAGAACTTAAAACCCTTAGAAGCATCATACTTCTCTGCACCTCTTACAAGGCCACGGCATCCTTCCTATAAACCCACCAAAAAAGAGTTAAATAGTTGATTATGGGAACCATTGAAGTTGCCACTCAATAAGTATTATATACACAGACACTTTCAAACAAAAGTCATGCTATATTGCACGCATGTCAGACACATTTGTATGGAACACTTTGAGGACACTTTCACTTGTATAAGTTGTATTTTACAATATTTTTTCTTAATTTTTTTAAAATGTTATACTTTACAAATGAGAATATCGCAATGATCAAAATAAATAGTATTTTATTTTGTCTGCAATAACTCATACTAGCTTTGAAAATATTATTTCACCCTTTTGATTTAAGATTTGTGTTCTCATATTAATTTTATACTGATTTTATGTGCTGTACTATAAATTTTCCGTGTCCTAAATTTTTTTAATTTGCCATAGCCCAGTGCCTATTTCAAATTATATCCATTTCTAGTGCCCCTGCTGTGTCCATACTTTCTAGCAAAATATTGTACAGGTGAAAACATACCTGGACTAGATCTTGAAGACTCATCCCAGATCCCTGATAATTTTTAGCAACTGATATCACAAGTCGTATATTGCTTTTAATCATTTTTTCTTTGCAAAATACACCATAATTTAAACGTTTTCTTAGGGTTTTCTGATCTACCCCTGCCAGTGTAGCCCATTGACCAAATGTGGGCTCGCCCCCACATTTTTCTACAAGATCGTCTTGGAGTTTTTCAAGCTTTATCAAGTCCTGAATTATATTGGCAGGAGAAGAGGCAAATGAATTAGTAAATAAAAGCATAATAATAAAACTTCAAGTAAAATATAAGTCAGTTGAAAACTATAATCAGAAAAAAGAAAAAACTGCACAAGTGCCAACCTAACCAGTAGGATGTATCTTGAAGAATGTCGCGCCAAAATAAAAACTAATTATTCTTAAAGAGTAAAATAAGGCAAGGGATAATGTACACTCCTATTTTCCCACAATCGAGAAAGAAGTACATGATAACATTGTCTAAATGTGAATAAAATAAAGGCAAGGGATAATGTACAATCCTATCTTCCCACAACTAAGAAAGAAGTACTCAATAATATTGTCTAAATGTGAGGGGTTAATTCTGTAATAATTCAAAGGAAAATTTCAAAGATCATCACATGAGGTGAAAATTATGAATTAGAATTTTACATTTTTTATATACAATACGGTTAAAAAGGAAGAAGAACTTGAGCAGCAAAAGAAGATATATTCAAATGGGATATTTTGAAGCAACTGACAATGCTATAGGTGGTTCTGTAAATGACAAGCTTGATGAATGAGGCTTGTGGCATTTTGAGAAACTTTAAGAATGGTATAGATATTCATTTGCAAAATCAAAAGATCAGCAAGTTTTATGAAGATTTAATGATGAATATTAGGTGACTTAGGAGCATATCAAGTATTAAGAGCACCAAGAGAATGGTTTACTATCTACCAGATGGTAGCATTGCGATCCTTAATATTGCAGATAATCACAGTCAAATATGGGTGATGTGATGCAGTCTCAGCAATCGCAGAGACATAAATAATGCAACATCACTAACTAGCAAATCCCACCTGTATTCCTTCAGAATATTTAATTTCTTCGGCTGGAGTAAGAAGCCGTGTAGTTCTAGTTGTTGTTCTTAAGTAACGCAGTGGATCAGAATAGTCTACTTCTTGCGTACGAACACGCCTTTTCCTGCTGGTGGATCCAGACTTAAAAGATACAATATTTGTAGCAGCTTTCCCAGATGCTCTGACTCTTCTGGCTTTTCTTTCTGTTTGGCGCCCAGATCTTGCATCTATACTATCGGAAAGTTGTTCCTCGGAATTTTCAAGTTCCTCACAGGTAGGCTCCTCCTCATCCAAGTCCTCCTGGTTGGGGCTGACGTCAACATCTTCCAATATTTCCGCTCCATTGCTCACGGATCCTCCTCCTGCTACAGCTTCTTGTGCTTCCATGTGTTGAACCCATTTGAGAAGAAAATTATCAGGCGTGGAAGGAAGTTGCGATTTAACCCCAACTTCTTGCGGGGGCTTCTTTTTAACTAATAGAGCTGCGTCCTTTGCAACCTTTGCAGCTGCTTTAGCAAGAGTAAGAGCTTCAGAAGCAGCAGCAGCTATTACAGCATCTTCATTAGTAAGAAGTGATTCTGCAGATGAGGTTGCTTTAAAGTGTGCCTGGTTAAAGGAAAAAATATATAATTAGTTACTGGGTAAGGTTGATGATTTGATAAACCTAATTCTCTCTCTCTACATGGCTAAAGAAATGTAGGATTAATGATCCAATAGTATGAAATTGATCGGAAAAAAAAAATGTGTATAGTCCTAAAATTTGAATATGAATATACTAGAGAAGAAAGTTCAAAAAAGGTGAATTACAATTGTATTAGTATAATGGTTCTTAGTGTGACTGAGATGAGAATGAAAAAGAAGATGAGGATGCAATGTAAGAGGAATAGTAAGATTAAAAGAATAGTGGAGGCAATGGAACCCTAAGTTGAGGAAATGAAAAAGGTAACCTGAGCGACATAGGGCCAATTAGGTGTGTTTGCAGCAACAGCAGCAGCAGCAACGTCGAAATCAATGAGTGCGGAAGTTGAAGGAGGTGCGGCAGACAAAATACATTGTGGACGGAAATACAAATTGTGTCTTGTTTTGGCTGCAAAAAAAAGATGAGAATAATTATTAGACAGTAATAATGGGGGAATGGGAGAAAGAGAAAGAGAGAGTATTATTATGATACTTTGAAGAAGAAGAATAAGATGATGGCGGTGGGTAGGAAGAGGAGTCCTGAAAGTATCGGGGTGGCAGTTGAATTGTGGCAATAAACACGACATTCTCCCTCCGAACCCAAGGCTGATTGATTAAATAAGGATAAGAAGAAAAAGGTAGTAGCAGTAGTGTTTTTATTTTGGATAATAAATAATGATAGTAAATGAAAGTGTAAGGGCGTGAATGTTATTGGGGGGTCTCATGTCATGTGATAGGATAGAATGCGGAATCGAAGAGAGAAGGAGTGAGTAACGGCTATTGGTTCATTCCTTCCTTCATTCAGAAAATAAAATAAGGGAGAAAGGGGCGGTGCTTCTTCTCTTCTGAACATCTCATTCCCGTCCCATTTGGATAAGAGGGTAAGTAAGATCAGGTTTTATTATCCCCCGCTATTTCCTTCCTCAACTCACCCTTCTTATTTATCTTCATTTTTTACATCTTTACTTTCCTCCATTTTCATTACACATCCACCCTATTCAAATAACTAAATTACTATTCTCAACCATTCAACAAGTATTTATTATTTAGTGTTTAATAGATCCCAAATAAAGTTTCATTACATTAGGAGAAGGATTATATTGACATCCTAATTAAATTAACAAATTTTAATTAAAATCTATAATTAATATTATTAATTAATTCATAACTCTCTATAATTAAATTTAAAAATATCTTATAGTCAAGTTAAAAAGTTCATTCACATTTTCAACTTTGGATAATCCGTACAATTCTAGAGAAAATAAAATACATATTACAACAATAAAAATTTGAAATATTTAATTTTAAAACTTCTACTATCTATTTTTAGGCCTCTATAAACTTATTATAACTTATTCCGTGTACTCACTCAAGTATAGTAGTCAAGAATTACAATCTTGATATCACTTATTACAATCTCTTTTATGCACTTATTCAATTATAGTAGTCAAAAGTCACAATCTCAAAAACATCAATAAAAAAATTTGATCAACAAAGTTAGACCATTATATGATACAAGTGTACACTTAATTATAATAGTCAAAAGTAATAATCTTAAAGACTTCGAAAGACAAATTTAACACTTAAAATTGATCTATTATAGAATATAAATATCCTAAAAAAGAAAAATATGTAATTGTTATAGAATGAATGTATATAGCAAATGGAAAAAAGGTTTAACTCCCATAAATAATAAATATATATAGAATAGTAAATTTAACTACTAGAAAGTAGATACATATAATAAAGTTTACGGTTATTGAAAAATCAATGAAACCATCAAAAAATGAAATTATGAATATCAAAATTATCTTCCATATTCAATAAAATCAATACCACCAAATCTTACGAGAACAATATCTCTAATTGCCAATTTCTTTGGAATTCAATGGCTAGTGATGAGAATCAAGTTGATGTCAATGTTTATGGCAATATCCAGCATGAAATCGATAAAAGACAGACATGAAATGCGATTTTTTACGCTACAAATAGGCCAATACTATTGTGCCAAAGATTCATTGCCAATATGTTTCCTTTAAATGATTATGTAAGTTTTCAAAGTAGGTTAATAATTATAAGGTAAGTTTTCATAGTTAAGAACTATGAATTTTTTCTTATAACTGATATTTAATTCACCAACCGTGCTAACTGCAAATTTATAATAAAATATATCTAAAATTAGTGTGAATCTAATTGTATATACTATTTAAATAAGAACTAATTTGACACACGAGAAGATAAGTAACTAGTTTAGCACAGAATAATTGAAATAAATTACCCTTAATAAAATTTTACCTTTCTTTTACTTTTTTCTTCTATCACAGCACTCCCTTTAAAACCATCCTTTTTATTTTTGTTCATATTCATTCGATAGCAAAATTTAGCGTCCATATGTTTAAGTTTAATAAATTTATTTTAATAATTTAATTGACAATACAAATGGTTACTTTTTTCTTTATCAAATTCACGTACTTGTTATAAATTTTTAAACATGTTTTTTAATATCAAACAAACACATATTTTATATAAACTTTTCAGAAAAACTTAAGTAAGGTGGTCATCTATGTAATTTAAAATTTATTTATTTATTTTATTTTAAAAATATTGGAGATACATTAAATAAAGCTAT
>JBBPBT010001311.1:1686291-1699946 GCA_037974875.1 Cicer bijugum | reverse complement strand
GGGGGGGGGGGGGGGGGGGGGGTGCTTTGCAATGTTGATGGCAGCTTTGTTGTCACAAAAGATTATCATGGTGTAATTGGTTTCTGTTAGAATATTAGAAAATATCTTATAATATCTTTTATATTATATTAGAGTATCTTGAGTTATTTTCTATGATCAATTTATAATCATAGAGAATCTTAGAATATCTCTCATTATTATTATGATTTATTCTTAATTTAAGATTTAGTCTATGTTTTTCTATAAATATAGATTAGTATTGAGTCTTTTGTAATCAAGTCAGCATCAAACTATTATCAATAATATTCAAACCCTTATTATTTTCTCTCCTCCTTTTCTCTAAAATCCCACAACTTCAACATGGTATCAGAGTCTATTTCGACCCTCCATCAATGATCTCGCCTCTATTCCACTGTCGAGTTCCCAACAGTTAGGGAATATAATCATGGTTTCTCTTTTCCAACATTCCGACACGTTTCACTCGTTTTCCATTCAATTCGCTATTGCTGCTACTGTCACTATTTTCGACAAATTTTCCTGCGAATAACAGTCATCTCCAGATCAGGTCATGCCCAAAAGCGTGTGGCCAAAAGCCGTCACACGCGCTCCCGCACGCTGTTAACCTCTCATGCGAGTAGATCTGCCGTTTGCTGCTACCTGTCGTTGCTGCTGCCCGTTTGCTACTGCCGCCTACCATCGCTTCTGGAAAAGTTTTCCGACACAACCACTTCCATTGTGTGCGAAATCTCCCAATCTACACAACCCAAATTTTTCTTGGTCAAAAGTTGCTCCACGCACTCTCATGTGCCTCCAAGATCCGCCTTGTTCATTCCACGCACCGCCGCCGCCAACAGCCTCGAGCTTAGGCGCGTCTGTTTGCCTTCTGACACAATTTTTCAGTCGTCTAAATTGGGTTTTCCTTTATGTTTCCAGATCTGCCCTTTTCAATTTTGATCAATAAAAATATGTTATTATTCAAACAACCATTATCTCTCTTGTTTTGGACGCATTTTCTTACTTTGTTGATCGATCATGGCTTCATTTCGCTGCTTCTTCTTTGGTGTTTGTCATGCAATTTAGTTCTTAATAATAGATTATAACAATGGCTTTTATTCCCACCGACGATCATTCTAGTGGTCTCTTTTCCCACAGATAAATCATATTAGTGACGACTACTTTTTTCATTGATGGTTGACAATGTCTTTTATTTTTATGACTCACACTTTAGCATGGCAATTTGTCCCAGATGCACTAGCCCCATCTTTGTCACGAATGTACTAGTCTTTCTCTCCTTGAAGCATGTCTCTCTCTCCGTGAAGTAAATTCAAGTTTAAATATTTCAAGTCTATGATATTATTGGTTTGAAGCTTCCAAATGCAGTTTTTTAGAAGGACAAACCTTGCTTTTTTCAACTGCTTGCCATTAATTTCTCTCATGCTGATGATCATTCCGGCTATCTGGCTAGGCTATATTTATAGCAATTCTCTATGATTTCACATGCATCTCTGAGTTGCTTTTCTATCTTTTTTTATTATTTTGCGGAGCAAAATATTGTTTTCTTGTAACAAGCTAAAGCTTAGTAAGCTTTAGGGTTTAGGGTTAGAATATTAGATAATATCTTTTATATTATATTAGAGTATCTTGAGTTATTTTATCTTATTATGATTTATTCCTAATTTAGGATTTGGTCTATGTTTTTCTATAAATAGAGATTAGTATTGAGTCTTTTGTAATCAAGTCAGCATTAAGCTATTATCAATAATATTCAAACCCTTATTATTTTCTCTCCTCCTTTTCTCTAAAATCCCACAACTTCAACAATTTCAATTCTGATTTGATCTAGTATTTTTTTTATCTAGATTCCTTCACAAATGCCTTGTGCCATGACTCTGAATTCAACTTCTGCACTGCTTCTAGCTACCACGAACTGTTTCTTGCTTCTCCAAGTAACCATGTTTCCCCACACGAATGAGCAATAACCAGTAGTTGACTTTCTGCCTGATGTACATTCAGTCCAATATGAGTCAATGTATACTTCAATACCCCTATTTGTGTTTTTTTTGAAATGAAGACCTCTACCTGGTGTACCTTTAAGGTACTGCAAGCTTCTGTTCACAACTTTCATGTGAGCTTCGGTAGGACTTGTCATGTAGCGACTTGCCATGCTTACGACAAATCCAATATCAGGTCGAGTATGAGTTAGGTAGTGGACGTTCTTCGAGGGTGCTTCTGCTTACTGATTCCATAGGGGTATTGGCAGCCTTACACTCGAGCATTCCAGTTTCTTGGAGTAAGTCTAGGGTATATTTCCTTTGAGAGACATATATTCCCTCTTTTGTTCGAGCTACTTCCATCTCTAAGAAATACTTAAGTTGTTCTAAGTCTTTGACTTCAAACTCCCTAGCCAAGAGTTCTTTCAAGTGTCTGATTTGATTATGATCATCTCATGTGATAATGATATCATCAACATACACAATGAATAAAGTTACCTTTCCTTCCAATGAGTGTTTGACAAACATAGTGTGATTCGATTGATCTTTTTATGAATCAATCATCTTTGACAGCTCTAGTTAATATATCAAACCATGCTCTAGGTGATTGCTTGAGGCCATACAAAGATTTTCGTAGCTTGCACACCTTGTTCAAAGTGCGGGATGATTCAAGTCCTGGGGGAATTTGCATGTATACTTCCTCTTCTAACTCACCATTTAGGAAGACATTTTTAATGTCTAGCTGGTGTAATGGCCAATCCAAGTTTGCAGCCAAGGATAATATGACTTATACTGAGTTAAGTTTGGCCACTGGAGCAAATGTCTCTTCATAGTCTATGTCATACAATTGGGTGAATCCCTTTGCCACTAATTGCGTGTTGTACCGATTTATGCTCCCATCCTCATTGTATTTGATAGAGAATATCCACTTACAACCAACCTGCTTCTTTCTTTGGTAGAGCAGTAATTTCTCAAGTGTTATTTTTAATCAATGCATGAAGTTCTTCTGTTACAGCTGCTACCCACTCAGGATGTTGGAGGACTTCTTGAATATTCCTTGGAATATAGGTGATGTCAAGTGCTGCTTCAAATGCCTTGTATCCTTGTGATAATTTCCCATATGACACGTATCTTTCAATGGGGTGTTGAGTACAAGTTCTCGTCCCTTTTCTTAGTGCAATATGAATATCACTGTCAGTTAAACTCATATTGACAGGTTCTGAGTTGGGAATAGTATTACCTGATGAGATTCCATTTTCTAGAGCCTGGTTGGATTCATGGCTTTGCATTGGAGCTGCGTTTGATTCTACCACATGTTTGCTTTTCCTCCTCCTAGTGTAAACTTTCCATTCAGCTTCTTGTGCATAAATTTCTACGGGTGCAATTTCAAGGACTGGTTCTGCTAGTGTGGAATTTTCTGGTTTGTTGGTATGGAATTTTCTAGTTCTGCTGGTGTAGAATTTATTAGTTCTACCGTTGTAGAATTTACCGTCTCAGCTGATTCTGTAGGTGCAAGATTTTCTATTTCTGCTGCTGCAATTTGTTCGACCGTCTCAAAACCCAAAAATTGGAACTCTGTTGTTTCTTTCGGGATTATGGTATTCTCCCCTGAATTCCAACTTTGGAGTAATACGGTTGATTCTGCAATAAGAATAATTTGCCAGAGCATTTTCTACAGAGCCTTTATTTGTTCTTTGCTGAATGGAGATGGATCTTGTTTCTCTTCCATTTCTTGTGTGTTGCCTTGCCTCTGATGTCCCTGTTGCAAAATGGTTTTGACCTATCCCATTGAAGGTGGTTTTGGCCATTCAACTTGTGGCCAGTGATGAGAAGTTTAGTCTCTCCGATTGAGTCGACAAGATTTATGCCAATCTCTGTGGGTGAGACTTCTGTTTTGTCTTCTTCCATGGCTGGGTCGATGAAAGAGACTAGGGATGGTTTAGATCTAGCTCTGATACCATGTGGAAAAGCTATTGTTTATTCACTTGATACTAAAAACTGATTACATAAGGAGATATAAATAGGATAAGAAATTAATTATGTACAATCAAATAGAGCTGAAAATCAGGAAACTGATTTTCCCTATAAATGCTATCACTAAATAAGAAATAAAATTTAAAATAGAAATCCTAATTAAGACATACTAATAACTGTACATCAGAATATGATTTTGATCTCATAATCAACAAGAATAATTTGTTTCTCAGGTATTATCATACCTTTCTTCTATTCCATTTGTTCCTAACTTGTCAGGCTTAAATACACTAGAGTCGTCCATTCGTTTGATTCCTCCTCCTCAACGTCATCCTCATCGTGCACCTTTGGAGGAAATTCCCCATCAAAGAGATCAATGTTTCATTTTCTGTTCCAATCCCTTATCCTACTTTCGCCCAATCTGAACTGCCTATGAAACTACCAATAGCTCTTCGCAATCATACTTGTTCTTCTAGAAATCCTCATACCATTTATAGTTTTTTGAGAAATCATTGTGTATCACCCTCCCATTAGCTTGTCTCTATCTTCTGTGTCCATTCCACAAAATGTATAGGAAACACTTTCTCATCCAGGATGGTGGCAAGCTATGATCGAATAAATAATAACTGAGTAGTTTATATGGAGCAACAACTTGGGTTTGTTGGTCAAGGTGAGTCTCATGGTTTTGTTTGTATATTGCGTAAAACATGATACAGTCTCAGGGAAAGTTCTATATCATGGTTTAACAAAATTTAATTCAGTTCTTCAGCTTTTGGCATGTTCTGCAGTGAATCTGGCCATTCAATGTTTTATAGGCACTCCTCTACTTACCAAGGCATCCATCTTGTTTCTCACGTGGGTGACAATATTATTACAAGGGATGAGCATATTGGTAATTAGGATCTCAAGCGCCATTTGTTTCAGCTCTTTCAAACCAAGATCTTTGGCCAATTTAAATATTTTTTGGAATTTAAGTAGCTAAGTCAAAGAGAGGTGTTGCCATGTCTCAGAGGAAGTATGCACCTGGCAATTTGGAGGTGATTGGGATGTTAGATTGGAAATCCATTGAAACACAACTATGGATACAAATAGCAAGTATCCTTGCGACAATAAATGGAATGTAGTGGTTCACATCTTGAGATATATAAAGGGGTCTTCGGGAAGATGATTAAATTATGAGAATAAAAGTCACTCTGATGTTGTTGCAAATAATGTGTATTGGATTGGAGGTCCTAATGATCAACATTAGACCTTTGGTTACTGTGTTCTTATCAGAGGGGTCTTATGTACACATCACATTTAGTCTCGTCTTCCATGAGAGAACTAATCTTGATTGCCACCTTTATCTGCGAGAAAAATTATTTCTAGGAAAATTGTTTCATCCTTTGTGAACTCTCATATGATCAGTTGGCTAGTATTTTCACCAAGTCTGTTGGTGGCTCGAGGATATTTGATATATGTACCAATATTGATGCATGATATATAAACATTACAACACTTGCTTGTGAGGGAGTGTTGAAATATTTTTCGGATTAACTTCCCTCTATCGTTTGCATATGTTTCTGATTGTATATATATATTAATTATATATATAGGTTTGTTCTTATCCCTATAATCAAGGGTAGGGGTGGACAGAAATCTGAACTCGCCTGGGACCGCGTTTTATCCGAACTGAATTTTGAGGAGACTGGCGGGTTCATTTCAGCAGGTTTGGATGGCAAAAGTTGGCCCATTGGTACCTTCACCTGCCCGTATACAGTGGAAATAAAGAAATTATAAATTAATATACAAGGCTGCACATTGCCTCACGCGCACATAGGCCAGACTGCACAATGCCAGCCTGCAGTGAATGTCGTGCTTTTTATGGGAATGGAAAATAATCAATGCACCTATCTTTTTACTTGGGATATAGGATAATAATGCATACTCTTATATTATACTAGTTTTTAATTTAATTAAAAAAAATTAAATGTTTGGCCTTTATTATATTTATTTCCTTAACATTTTTATTCTTTTGAAATCCTACAACACTACTTCACTCTCTTTACTTTCTTCTTCTATTCGTAAACTAAATACAGCCGTTCTTCTCTTCTCTTTCCTTCTAGTTCTTACAAAAATATAAACTAGATGGGGCAAATATGGAACAACAAAATAGAGCACAATCGTCCTATTCCTTCTTTTTCTTTTTCTCAAATAGCAACTTATTCCTATTGTTAACAAATTTTCGTTTTAAGATGTTTAGATGATGCAAATCTAAGATTGATGGTAATAAATTTTTTATTTATTTTTCATCTTGAATCTAAAGCTTTTCTTCTCCTTTTTTTGCTGTTACCTGCGGTTACTCACCCGCGATCCGTCCAACCCAGAAGTCAAAATTGGCTAAAGTGGGCCTATGAATACCGCCCGCGGGTTGGGCTGGATTGGCTTTTTGGGCCTGAACCCGCCCGTTGTCCACCCCTAATCAAGGGATTTGGATTATACTATTTTTGTTAATAGGTAAGGCTGAGGGTTAATCTCCCAAGCAATTCAAATCAATCTTAGTCCTGCATTTATTTGTTTTCTTCTTCCTAGAGTGCTTACTTATCCTAGATCTCACTTCTCCGGTCTCTTTCTCTCCTTTCGTTTCTTCTTTGGCTGTTGTACTTGATTCTTATTTTGGCCCACAACCAATCTTAACTATTCCACATATCTGTTGTGATCAGCAGCTGTTGCCTTGCTCCTCAAGTTTCGCTGCTGCCTCCACTAGGATAGTAGTCGCTGCAACGTCTCGAAAATTCCCTCGTTTGTTGCAACAGTTCCTCCTTTGGCTGTTTATCAAGGACTGCTATTCTTGTAACCCTCGTAGTATTGCCACCATTTGTAACTCCATTTTCCTCGTAATACTGTCACCAGTTGATAGAATTTATTAGCAAGAATATGAAAGTTCTCTGGTCTGCACCTCTTAATGCCAAAAAGCCCCAAGTCATCATAAAATGACTAGATACTCCTCATTCTCAATCCCTTTTCTTATTTATATGTTACATGCCTTGTTTTTGTCAACTAACTTCCTATTTAACCCACTGACTAACTACCGGATTAAGGTTTATCTACCAATCACCAACTCCAAGTATTGTGAAGAACCAAAAGGAGATGCAAATAGTTGAGCGAGAAGTTTAGAGTGTTTGCTTCTAATCTTTTTGTATTCTGTATTATTACGATAGAATCTGGTTTACAGTAGTATTTATGGTAGTATCTTAGTAAAAGCATGTCATTTAGAGTAGCACATGGGATAATATGCAACTTTATTTTTCATTTCCCATAAACTTGATTTTAATATTTTTTTGTCCCTTTCCTTATTACCCCGTACGTTTCTTATTATCCTTTTCTTATTATTTTGCTACTTTACAAATGAGAAAGGAGCAAAGTGTGAGAATGATCTCTTGTTGATTGTGCTCAAAACACCATAATCTAGAAATATTTTGTTTGCCAGGGCTCCCCTTTTTGAAGTTCAAACCGATGAATGGGAGTGCTTCTGTGCTGTTCATTGGGATCCATCTCATGCTGATTGTGCTGTACCTCAGGTGAAGTATATTTAACCTTGAGTTTGGAAGACTCCAGATTTTGTTTCTACCTACATGCTGAGCAAATTTTCTCTAACATACAATTTTGTCACATCAAGTATTGGATTTTTAGGTTAATTTTTATTAGGATTTTTTATATGGTTTCCCTTTTGTATATAATTGTTATGTTTGTCTGAACGCACAGGTATAACTCAGATATGTATTCAGGACACAGGGAACAACACAACAAAACACATCGCAACTTATATATTAAGAAATGTTAATTTTAATAAGACCTTAAAACTTACATGTATGAACATCTAAGATTTATCTGACATGTTCAAATATTCAAATATATGGAATACTACACAACACATTACAACTAATACATTAATAAATATGAAATTTCTTAAATCCTTCATATTTACATGTAGGAAACATCTAGGATTTATTGAACATGTTCAAAAAATTTGAAATGTATATGTATTAAAAATTTGGGGCGAGTCTAATTCAACCCCACAAAACCAGTTTGTAAGGTGGGGCTACCGAAGCCTTATAAGTACTACAAAGGCCACATCTGCAGACAACGTGGGATTAAATTCATCCTCATTACACCAGCACAATGAAGGTGCCGGAGGCTGCATGAAGGCAGCCCAAATTTGTTTCTATTAAGTCAGCTAGATGTGGACTGCAATTAAGGCAAAAATACAATCGAACACATTCACACGATTCAGATTACACCATGTACACAAAAATCCAGTTATATCGGATTAAGGGTAAATGATGCAAGATAAAAAACACAAGGAGAACATGAACAAGAGGCTGTTCCAAGCCTTACTCTTCTGTCCACTACACCAGGAACTTCCTCGTTCTTCTGAAATTACAACGGTTTACAACATGCGAGCTATATTTCACTAGGAGTTCAAAAACGCAGTCACATCGAAACAAGTGTAACCAAAGGAGTTGATGAGTATCAAAAAGTAGAGAACATACTTATTGTCTTATACTTACCAAAGAAGGTTAAGTACAATTTTGGAACAGCCCAAAACAATTCCTATACTCCTGACAAACATGCGAGAACCCTAACATAGTATCAGGACGAGATGTAAGCTACAAAAACAATTTAGAATCATTGAAAGAAGATAATGAGCTCTGAAAGTATACTTATCGAGGCAAGAAAGCAAAGGATTCAACAATCAGGAGTATGTCCTAGCACGTGCTTCAAGCTACAAACACAAAAGTTTGATCGGTTTAGGGTTTTTGATGATGATTTGAGGTATGGAAGGTTGGAGTTCTTGGTTATGGATGCTTGGAACAGGAAATGGCAAGTTACAAAGGATAGAAAAGAAAGAAGTTAGCGAAAATAATGGAAGGTGGTGAATGAAGGGGTATAATAGAGATTTTCACTCGCTGCATGCACTGGAGCTCAGGGTACATTGCGTTGGGGTGCATGGTGACAGTTTCCTTCACCATCTAGACAACGTCAAGTGTCACCGTTTGGCCACCAAACCAGTGTTCCACGTGGCAAGCTGCTGTGATTGCTCAGGGTACATTGCGTTGGGGTGCATGGTGGCAGCATGGTGACAGTTTCCTTCACCATCTAGACAATGTCAAGTGTCGCCGTTTGGCCCCCAAACCAGTGTTCCACGTGGCAAGCTGCTGTGATTGCTTTATGCACTTGGCTAGCGCCTGAGGGCCGAAGGGTGCACCTGGACTCTGAAGTCCACTGCCTTGTCCAAACCACGTGCCACTTCTCTTATCCAATGAAAAACAGTCATGTGTCAACATGTAATCATTGCTAGGTCTTGGCTTGCGCTTCGGCACCTGGCTCACACATGGAAACCCTCATTCTCACTTCCAAGTTAAAAACCCTAGTTCTGATCCCATCCGAAGCACTCAAACTGACATACACACACAAGCAAACCCGGATTAAGACAACCCTAAGCATGATAATAAAAATAGGGATGTTATATAACATATTCTGTTCTTTTCCGTTCCCTTGTAATTTGATGTAGCTTTGAACACTATCTTGCTTGGCCATTGTAAATTCCTAACTTCATTTACTTGCTGCAGGAGGTGGAGACAGATCAAGTTCTGAAGCAACTGAAGTATATAGAAATGGTATGTGTAAACTGCATATTTCTGATTAGTCAAAATAATCTGTGGTGAGCATTTCTTGGTTTATACTTCTGCTTGTATGCTGTCAAAGATGAAAATATAATAGACAATAGTAATAATAAAATAATTTAGCAGCATAGAATTGGTTTGATTCATTAGAACACAGACAAAGGCTTATAGTATGCAACTTATGGTATAGATTCTAGGAATATTGGAATGTGTACTAATTATTGATTGTAGGTAGGTCAATCCCTCCTCTTCTAATCCCCAACTTATGGCAGTCTTGTCTCTTTTGTCTTTCCATAGAAGCTATTTTTCACTGATAGTGTATAGTTTACATGCTCAACCACTGAAACACTATTTTGATTTTATTTTATTTTCCTTTTGTACTTGTCTTTACCTCCTTGCCGTACAGCTGAGGCCCCGACTTGCTGCTAAACAGAGAAAATCTGATTGCACAAATAATGTTGATTGAAGATTCCATAGTGGTGAGAAATCTGGGTTCTTTTTTTGTGTGTATATTGAACAACCTGGTCACCCGACCCAAATTGTATCTGTTCCATGTCAACCAGTGCCGTTTTGTTTTTATGGCATGGCAGAGGATATGGAACAATATTGTGATCCGGCTTACTAGATTTTATCCCAATTTTTTAGGTTATAGCTTCTATTTGGTAGAAATGTAAACAAATATATAGCTTGGGGGGGTCATTTTGCCTATTATGATGGAAGCCATCGCCTTCTGCATGCTCCATTCATGCCCAACTTTCGAGCAATTAAGTACATGAAAGGTATATCATATCTACCCTTTTTCCAACCCAAAGGAAAGTTTTTATTTTTTAAAATAAAATTACTAAATATAAATAGATAAAAAAATACATGAGTTTAGAATCAACTTATTGTGGAAGTAGTAACTCGATGTCGTGAGTTCCTCTTGTTAGAGTTACTCTGTTTTATAACTTTTTGTCGATATTGAATTTCACCAATCTAATTATTAATTTTTTACATATTTTATCAACAATCATGCATACTGAAATTTATAAAAAAAACTAGATTTAACTTGTTTTTAAAAATAGGTATATGGAATTAAAGAGCATATATTTTTAGTGTAAAACAGTTTTACCATTGATATTTAATAAACATTCATTACTTTGCTATATCATTCTACTTTTGTATGATTATTTTAAAATTGATAATTGTGACATGAAAAAATTGTGGTCTTTCATTTGATGTCAGTGTAAAACCCTGATAATATATGTCCAGTAAAGTCAGAGTATATTATATATTGAATTAAACTTGTTTATTATCTATTGAAAATTGCAATCTTTAAGCGTGATTTATTTGAAAATGATAATAAAAATAGTAGGAAGGTGAACAAACGCCTGCGTTTGCTACATCTCTCATCATAGTAAAAAATATTAAGTGTAAATTCCACTTTATATAAGGTGTAAATTCCACTATATATAGGGTAGTTTTGTGTTCAATTAGAAAATGGCAGGATGGAGTTGAAGTTAAATCTTAAAAAAGGATTGATTCAGAAAAATAATCTCAGAAGGGGATTATCATATTATAAGGAACCTCAATCCTCCAAAATTGCAAGCGACTTATTCTTGAAGACTAATATGCTCAGAGGGTATGTACAACTAAAATACCAAGATTTTAAATTTTAGCATGACAAAGTTGATGTATAATAAGAGCAACATACTTCCTCCAGTTTTAAATAAGTAAAAGTAGATTAAAAAAAATATTTCATTTAAATTTAATGTTAAACATATCAATTTATTTAACTTTATTCCTTATATTTAAGAGTATGTTTAGCCTTCACCTATAAAATATTAGTCTAAGATGGAGCATGAGTTTTTAACCTTTAGATTCATCACATCTTTCCCTAATATACGACATTTCTCAACAATCATGATCATCAAAGTTCCACCCAAAACAATCTCCTTCATTCGCCATCACTCTTCTCAATTTCACTGTCATCACCACTAAGTTTTTGCAGTTATTTGAAATCAAATATTGTAAATAAAAATCCAATTTATTCTATTATTTTTTTAGTGGATAATTTAATCAAACGAATATAATCATATCAATATGATGATTGACTGAATAAAGGTCGTAGAATACCTATAGACAGATATGGTGTACTATGAGTATGCAAGAAAGCAGCATGAACATCAAATAGTTTTTGTGCACTTATCACATAGTCAAGATGGAAGCCATTGTAAATTGTAATTGATTCACTCCATACATCACAATAACACACATTTTCATATCAACGTCACAAAGTGTTATGTGGTCATCTATCACGTGGCAATCAATAATTAGGAGATCACTCAAATATTTTGTTACGCTAAAAATTAGATTTTTTTTTTGAGGGATTTCCTTAACTTGAATGGAGACAATGACCCTAAATATTTTTTATGAGTCATTAGATTTTTTTAGAGTAAAAAAGTTGTTCAAAGAATGGTAAAAAAAAGTTTAGGCAAATATAAGTAACGTGAAAAAAAGAGTGAGATAACATAAAGTTATGGATAACAATAAGGAGCAGTTGATATAAGAAAGTTAATATACGAATTATTTTTTAATGTCTAAGGGTATGATTAGAAGAAAAATAGATTACACATTTATGAAGAAAAAAAATATTCATGTTGGTGCAATAGTAACTTTAAGTACTTGTATTTTTTTTAGTATAAATTGTGTATCCTAGCGCAATTTTAAAAGTTAATATGCTCAAATCAAAATCCTTCTAAACCAATACAAAATCATTCGAAATTTGGTTTGTAAATTGCATACTTGATTTTGAATGGTTTGACAAAATTGGAAACTCGACCAATGTTCAATCTAGAGGTGGCAAACGTAGTGGAGAACAACATGTGCATGCACTAATGATCAAGGATTAAGTCCTTTTAACTGTGTAAGATTTTTCAAAAAAAAAAAAGTCCTCGCATCGTGTGGCCATTTCTTTGGAATACCATTCCTTCAACTAAAATTCCTTCAACCCTGCGTAATGCCACTTCACCCATTTTTTATATTTTAAAGCTTGACAATTTATTGCCTTCTTTAAACTTAGTTTTTTTTTACAACAGTTTATTAAACTTAGGTTACTCAGAATCGGATTTGAATTGGGGCCTTAAAACGAGGCTGCGCCTAATCAATATATTGAATAGCTTATATGGTAACATTTACCAATATACGACAAGGATCTAAGCAAAAATATATGACATGGACTAAAATTAATCGATGAGTCCCCTAAAAAATTAATCAATCATGATTAAAATAAAAAAAAGAAGTTACAAGATGAATGAATATTGTCACTATGCCTCTTAAATAAGATAAGAAATTATTATACCTAACTAATATAAATTATCAAAGTAGAAAAAGGTTAATTTTTTTTAAACATAACAAATTATTTAGTATAATATATTAAATCAATCTCCTGAGTTTTGACCATGACACATCAATATTCTACATACCACATAATCACAATTGTTCTACCTTCAACTATACTTAGAAACAATCCTTTTTTTTTCTCTCTCTAATATATTTCTCCAAATTAATTTTTTTATAATTATTTTGTTGTTTTATTTTTATCGTTTAATGCATTTTTTAAGTAATTACACACATCTTCAAATTTTAAACATAATATTAACTACACTTAATTTCAAACATCTTATGCATTTACTAACTACTGATGTTTTTACCTTTCTTAATCTCCTAACATCCTATTTTATTTCCACAAGTCCACATCTTCAATTACATCAACTTCAACAAAACAAATATGATTATGTATTCTTTTTGGATATGTATCGCATATTTGATTCAATCGATATTGCATATATTCAATCATCTTAATAAACAACATTAAACTTAATGGTTGTTGTTGGAGGAGAACTGCCTTTATTTTCATCTTCTTTTTTGTTTAATATTTGTGTGTTTTATTTGAAATATTTTGTTTAATATTTATGTGTATGATTTGAAATTTCTGTTTTGTAGATTTTCTCATTAATGTTCTTTACATTGAATATTTCAAAAT
>JBBPBT010001311.1:1670332-1686029 GCA_037974875.1 Cicer bijugum | reverse complement strand
ATACACAAATAATATATAGATTTTAAGTAATAAAAAAATATATTTAGATAAAAAACACAAAATATTCTTAAACCAACCCAAGCAAGGTTTGAGTCCCATTCTAATTATCTTAATTTCCATTGAGAAATCAAATTTATAGTTTATTTATTACATATTATAAAAAAATAATTTTAATAATTTAGATATTATTTATTATAAATCATTTTTTAAAAATAGTTTTGTGATGGTCTATTATTTTAATAAAAATTATTTTTTTAAAGTTGTTATAAAAACTATTTTTACGTGAAACTTCTTAAATTAGTTTTTGATTTGATTTTTTTTTTAATATTTTCCGATTGAAATTTTTTCAAAAGCCATAACAAATAAATAAAAACTCTAAAAATTATTTTTTTAAATAACTTTTTTAAGATAGAATATATAATAAGTAAACTTTTAACATTCGATAGTGAGTCAAACACAACTACCTATTATGTGTACTTGATGGAAGTTACAAAAACGTAGTATAACTACACAATTATTCTTGATTTTTATAAACATGTAAATATATTTAATGTATAAAGTAAGAAAAATATTTATAAATATATATATATAATTAATTAAGGGGTGAGTAGTATAGGCAAGGTGGGAAGTGATGGATATGTGGTGAAGGTTGAGTTGGGGAAAGTGAAGAGAAGATATGCTTGTTGTTATTATTATCCATTAATTCTGTTTCTTTGTTGAACAACAGTTTGATTTTGAGGTATGGAAGGCTTGGCGGTTCCATTCCCAAATCTCTTGCTTCCAAAAGTTGCCGCCGTTACTTCAACTTGTACTGCCATTTCCATTTCCATTTCCACTCCCGCACGCACGCAATTTACAGGATTTCTCTCTCTCAAACAACTTGGCCGACGTCGTCGTTTTGCGTTTTGTACATCATCTCAATCGCAGTCGCAACCGCAATCGCAACCTCAACACCCAGCCGAACAAGTGATCACAACAGGGAATGTGAGTGGAGATTCCATAAGGCAAAGATTTCTGAGTTTTTATGCTTCCCGCGGTCACAAGGTCCTTCCCAGTGCTTCTCTCGTCCCAGATGACCCCACTGTTCTCCTCACTATCGCTGGTATGCTTCAATTCAAGCCTATCTTCCTCGGTAATGTTCCAAGAGAATTGCCTCGTGCTACTACTTCTCAAAGGTGCATACGTACTAATGATATCAACAACGTTGGCCAAACCTCACGACATCATACCTTCTTTGAAATGCTTGGAAACTTCAGCTTTGGTGATTACTTCAAAAAACAAGCTATTCAATGGGCCTGGGAATTATCTACCATTGAGTCAGTTTACTTCTCCTCCTCCTCCTCCATTCATCTTTCCTTCATTCTCTTTCTATTTTATTTTCATCTCTTCCATTTACTTTTAGGTTTGCTTTGCCGCCAGAGAGATTATGGATTAGTGTTTATAAAGATGATCATGAGGCTTTTCAGTTATGGTCTCAACAGGTTAGCTAATTAAATTGCACATCCTCTTATTTCCTTTTTAATTAACTTCTAACTAAATTGCCTGTCTTCAACTCTACATGTTTTTCATTTCTGTCCAGATTGGTGTCCCTGCCGAGCGAATTAAGAGCTTGGGGGAAGAGGACAACTTTTGGACCAGTGGAGCCACCGGTCCCTGTGGTCCTTGCTCCGAAATATATTATGATTTTCATCCTGAAAGGGGATACACCGATGCCGTAAGTATGCTATAATTTAAAATTGAGTTATTCCATTTCACTTCAATGACCAAGTTTTACAATTTGTGGGCTGGCTTGGGGGGTGAAACCAGGATCTTGGTGATGATACACGGTTTATAGAGTTCTACAATCTAGTATTCATGCAATACAACAAAAAAGATGATGGTTCTCTTGAACCTCTAAAGCAAAAGAACATAGATACTGGGCTTGGTTTGGAGCGCATGGCTCGCATTCTTCAAAAGGTATTGCATTCATTTGAATTGTCGTAAAAAGTGGCCATTTGTACTTTTAAAAGTACTTCTGGGGGACTACAACTAGAGCTAGATATTTCTGCATCCATTTTTCCTGCACCCTACCCTACACCCCCACTTGCATAGTGAGAATAATGGGGTAATGAAAAAGGGTGTGAATGAAACATCACTTACAGTACTATTGTTTTCATTTGCTCGTCAAGTCCTTTTTATATTTATTCAGTGTTAACTGCAGGTTCCCAACAACTATGAAACGGACTTGATTCTCCCCATCATAGAGAAGGCATCTGAATTAGCAAATGTTTCATATGGCATTTCTGATGATTTGACAAAGAGGTATCTAAAAGTAAGTACAATTTTATCTTATACAAGATGCAGTATAATTTTGATTAGTTTATTTTAATCCGTCTGTCTTATTACTTTTAAGTATGTTATTTGTCTTTTCTTAGATTGTAGGAGATCACATGCGTGCAATTGTGTTTCTCGTCTCTGATGGTGTTGTCCCATCAAATGTTGGGAGGGGTTATGTAGTTCGACGGCTTATTAGAAGGGTCGTTCGTACAGGCAGATTGCTTGGTATAAAAGGTGATGGTAGGGGAGACCTTGATGGAGCATTTTTACCCATTATTGCTGAGAAAGTAGTAGAATTAAGTACACACATTGATTCTGATGTGAAGAATAGAGCTCCCCGAATCCTTGAGGAGTTGAAGAGAGAAGAGCTTCGGTTTGTGCAGACACTGGAAAGAGGAGAAAAGTTGCTCGAGGAGAAGCTTGCTGATGCTATATCAAGAGCTGAAAGAAATGGAACTGTGCCTTGCTTGGCTGGTGAAGATGTGTTTATTTTGTATGATACTTACGGTTTCCCAATGGAAATAACAAAAGAAGTGGGGGAAGAACGTGGTGTGAGTATTGACATGAATGGTTTTGATATTGAGATGGAGAAGCAAAGGCGACAATCACAAGCTGCACACAATACTGTCAAGCTTGGCATTGGAAGTGGGGCAAATATTGTAGACAATGTTCCTGACACTGAGTTTGTTGGATATGACAGTCTATATTGTAATGCAATTGTAGCAAGCCTAGTGGTAAATGGTGATCCAGCTGTACAGGTTAGTGAAGGTAGTAATGTGGAAGTTTTGCTGAACAAGACTCCATTTTATGCTGAATCAGGAGGACAAATTGGAGATCATGGTTTTCTATATATTTCAGAAGGCAAGAATCAACCTCGGGCTGTTGTGGAGATAATAGATGTTCAGAAGTCTTTTGGTAATATATTTGTTCACAAGGGTACTGTCCAAAAGGGTGTTGTAGATGTTGGTATACAAGTGGAAGCAACAGTGAATGTAAAGTTGAGGCAACGAGCTAAGGTGCAAAAATGTGGACCCACTCATTTTTATTTACTTGTTTGGTGAATCTTTAGTCGTAATAAAATTTGATAAAGGCAAATTCTTACACCATCATAGTCATGTATATTTTCAAATTCCAAGCTTACGAGTTGTTCAAGATTACTGTCAATATAGTTGGTGCTTTGCAGGTTCATCATACTGCTACTCATTTACTACAAGCTGCACTTAAAGAAGTCATCGGTCAGGAGACCTCTCAAGCTGGTTCTTTGGTTGCATTTGATCGTCTCAGATTTGATTTCAACTTCCACCGCCCACTTCTTGATAATGAGCTTGCAAAAATTGAAATGCTGATCAATGGTTGGATTGAGGATGCAATTCTTCTTCAGACCAAAGTGATGCCTCTTGCTGACGCAAAAAAAGCAGGGGCTATTGCAATGTTTGGAGAAAAATATGGTGAAGAGGTTGGATTTACTACAAATACTTTTGATTTTAACTTTGAAATTCATTTAGCTTACTTCTGTTATGGTAGTTTTAAGTGTGTAGGTTATTTCGATGCCTTGTGGAGTGATAAGGTAGTTTGGTGGTTTAGAGGAGGGATATTACGTGGAGTGATAAGGAGGTCTGACTCAAACCCCTCATTAGCAAAATAACATCTAACAACTAACATTTGCTATTTTAAAAAAAAATAACATGTAACATGAAGTGTGTACTTCAAAAGAGGTCAGAACTTTGACCTTCAAGGGTGGTTTGCAACCAATGTTCAAGGACTCATCGTGTTGTTCAGACCCAAATTCCCTTATTAGTATTACCATTGGTAGAGTTACCGGTTAACAGAATATGACATCTCTATCTTTTGTTTATAAAAATTCTGTGTTTATATTTAGTATTGATTTTTAAATAATGATCATTTTTAATACTTAAATTTATTTTAAGTTATTTGCCATAAACAATTGAATATTATGACTTGTTCATATACTGTTTTATATAAATTTGGCAGAATACAATTGGCGGTCCTTTAAGTTATTTAATTGTATCTGTTTAGTCCTTTAGGTTTTTTTGTCTCAAATCGATTCTTTAAGTCATAAAATGTATGCACTATTGGCTTTTTTAATAGATTCTGTAACAAAAATGCACACCTGATCGTTACAGATTTGGCGTGGATTAAACAATGCTGACGTAGCAAATTTAAATAGGCTTTTTGTGAAAAATTATATTTTTTTAATTAATATTTTGTTATAAAAATAAACTGAAGAACCCTGAGGATCTTCATCATCTTCCCTTCACCATCTTCATCATTATCTTTCTAACACCCTTTTTCCAGAGCAACTGTATGTTCAAACCCAACCCCTGCCATCTCCTCCATTCTTAGTCCAAGTCAACAAATATGTTCTAGGATTACATCTACAAACTTCAACACTCTTCCTCTGAACTTAAAATATCAATTGAAATTGAAATTGAAATTAGGTTAATGTTGATTTAGGGAAAGAGTAAGTGGAAAAAATGAGATTGAAATTAAAGTTTTGATCTTTCTTCCATGGGTGCAATGAACTTAAATTCCGAAATCTAAGGTTTTGTGATGGGGGAAATAGAAGAAGATAGAAAGGTGAAGAAGATAGAATCCGGAGACATATGAGAGAAGATAATTCAACAACTGTGGATACCAAAACTAGAATAAAAACAGAGAAAATCAATGACAAAAACTTAGAAATTAAAAAAAGTGCTCCGTTTTAAAAACTTGAAAGAAAATCAGATGGGTGTAGGTTCATATCATGTGTAAATTTTGAAAGATTTGTAGTGTGGAAAAAACCCAATTCAATTGGAAGGGACTGTAAGAAAAAGGACTGAGAAATAAAAAGATGAGAAGCAACATTCCCAGAAACTCAAAAAAAATGGAAAGGAGAAGAAAATGTTGAAGAACCCTAATTGATTTTAATTTTGAGTTTGCTTTTAATAAAAATTATTTAAAAATATTTTGACATTGTGCATTTTTGTAACATAAGCTTATTTGGACGTCTGTGTTAGATACGTGTTGCAGACATTGTGCATTTTTGTAGCAAAATCTGTTAAAAGCGTAAGAATGTATATGTTTTATGATTTAAAGGACCTATTTGGGGCAAAAAAAAACTTGAAGGACTAATCTGGTACAATTAAATAACTTAAAGAATCGCATAATGTATTTTGCTTATAAATTTTGAAATATTATGGGGAAATATATATTCTTTAGGGATTGGGGTTCTTAGTTTTAATGTGAGAATTTAATTAAAATTGTGAGTAAAACTGAAAAAGAAAATAATATGATATACAAATTCTAAGCTCAAACACTACATAAAGTAGTACGTAGAAAAACGCTATAAACTAGTGAGTTAATATCCTTATCAAACAACTCTAGTTTATTAAATCCACTATAAACTAGTCAAATCCACTATAAGCTAGTGGATCAAACTTGCCAACCAAAGTCTATATGTTCCATAACTTATTGTATATTTTTACTTCTCAATAATGAAGGAAAATATTATATATAATATTTTAAATTTGTATTTATCTAGCTGATATGATGTTTATGCTGTTTCTTGTTTTCAAATTTGGTGCACTTCAGGTACGTGTTGTAGAGGTTCCTGGAGTATCAATGGAACTTTGTGGTGGGACTCATGTCAGTAATACTTCTGAAATTCGTGGTTTTAAAATAATTTCAGAGCAGGGTATTGCATCTGGAGTCAGGCGAATTGAGGCTGTAGCTGGGGAAGCATTCATTGAGTATGTTAATGCCCGAGATTCTTATCTGAAACAGCTATGTTCCACTCTCAAAGTATGTTTGCGATCTTAGTTTTTCACAATTTTGCCTAAGTTTTAAAGATTACAGTTTGTCCTCAAGAGAACCAATTAATATTCATTTTCATCTACTTTACCATAATTTTACATTTTTGTTTTACAGTGAATATCCATGAGTCATGCAATTTATTTTTCCAATTCTGTATTGTTTAAATTTCTGCATATAGGTTTTCGTTGCCCTTTATTGGGGTTGAGTACATGGCAGAATTTGGGTTGAGAGACAAACCATCATACTTTGTACAATATGGGATTCAATCATAATCGGGTGTGGTTTTCCACATGCTATTTTATTTATAGGCAACTTTCCACAATGTAACTGACTTTTTTCATGCTCAAATCTCGGCTTCCTTGTTGCATATTTTGCTCAAATACATAGAGGATTTCATTTTTGTCTATAGTAATCATTTATATTAGTATGAATATTTAATGAAATAAAAATTCAATAGCCATTGTTTTTTTTTCTGAGTAGATCAATGGCCATTGTAGACTGTCTTGTTCTGTATTTGGCCCCATTTCTTTCTTTGAATCACTTGTAATCATCTTTTGAAGGTTAAACCTGAAGAAGTAACTGCAAGGGTAGAAAACCTTTTAGAGGAGTTACGGGTAGCAAGAAATGAAAACTCGGCTGTGCGTGCAAAAGCAGCAGTCTACAAAGCTTCAGTTATTGCAAGCAAAATGTTTTTGGTTGGGAATTCAAAACAGTACAGGTAATACTTCTCCATCTTGTAGTATTTGTTGCTTTAATATGGGTGGGGCAGAGGGTCTTCTCCCTTGTTAGGAACAAAAAACAATTAAGATTGTCATTTATAATGAAGGATGATAATCTTACTAGAAAACATCAAAGGAACCTAGCTACACTATAGAGGAGAGAAACGTTATGGAGGAAGGCATAGTGGGGGTTCTAATTTCCCCCCGTAATATTTTATTTCTATATGAAAAAAGTATTCATGTAATTAGGAGAAATATAGAAGGTAATTAATTTAACTCCCATACAAAATACTAGTTCTAAGTAAATTAAATAGATGCCAAGCATATAAATCTTTTATCAGTATCCACTTTTTTAATTTAATTTTCTGTTAATTAGGATTATTCGAGAGATTGGCATTGATAATAGTTAAAACTATAAAACCCAAAAATTAATTTAATCCTAATTGAATTAACCACTTCAAAGTATCCCAAGAACTGCCAAATCAAAAGTTTTCTGGAGAGGGACGACCCCTCCCCGCCTCCGCTTGGATACCACCAATGTGAAAGGCGATATTCCTATTCTGACAGTGAAATTTCTGCTTCAGCATAAAAGCCTAACTTTCACTCACAGCTGCTTATGCACTTTTTCTTTAGTAAACTCCACTAATTACAAGATCTTTATCAACTCTATAGAGGAGCACAATTTTTCCACCTTTACTAACTCAGTAAAGCTCCAAAATCATCTGTTTCAATTTTCAACGAACGACCAACTACATATTATTTTATATTAATTAACTATTATAGAGGCATTGGTTGGCTCACAAAGTATTTTAACGAGGTTATGAGGTCGAAGAAAATGTTGGATGAGTGGAGGAGAAGTATTTTAATTGATTTATAACAACAAGGGGTCTATACAAAATTGCGCCAATTATAGGAGGATTAAACATGAGAGGGGTCTATACAAAACGATTAGAGTTGTCTATATTCGAGCTATCAACCATATGTATGAGAGGGGGCCTCAACTAGTGTGAGGACACAAGGTGGTGCTACAAAAGATATCCCCCTAACAATAGACTGCACCAAGGATCAACTTTAAGTCCTTATTCTTTTACATTTTTTTTGAACGTACACATACTTCTAAAATACATCCAAGAGCCAGCATTGGGATGTATGCTTTTTTGCAGATGATATAGTTCTACTTGGAGAGTCAAGGGAGTGATTAAATGAGAGGTTAGAGAATTGGAGTATTTGAGAGGATAGAGAATTGGAGACAAACCTTAGAAGTGTATGACTTCCGTCTTAGTAGATGCAAGGCAGAGAATTAAGAATGTAAGTTTAGCAGAAAGCAAAGCATTTCTAACTTGAAGGTGAAAGTTGGAGATCATATCATTCCATAAGTCACAGAGTTTAAATATCTTGGGTCCATAGTACAAATTGACGGATAAGGAGACCATATAATTCAAGTTGAGGGTTGAAATAGAGAAGTGTCTTAGGTGTTTTATGTGATAAAGAAGTACCGCTCAAACTAAAGAGAAAATTTTACTGCATAACTGTAAGACCGGCAATGTTGTATGAACATAGTGTTGGGCGGTAAAAAAGCAGCACGAGGATAAAATAAGTGTAGCAAAGATGATAATGTTGTGTTGAATGTGTGGAAAAACTAGACGAGATAAATTATGAATGACAACATTAGAGAGAGAGAGTTGGGTAGAATCTATCATAGAAAAGATGGCAGAAACTTAGCTTAGGTGGTTTGGACATGTGAAGAGGAGACATGTATATTACGTAGTAACGAGAGTAGATTAAATGGAGGGTAGTCATATCACTAGAGGTAGGGAGACCTGAAAAAACTATTAAGAAAGACCTAGGATCAATGAGCTGGATAGAGATATGGTATATGATAGGACGTTATAGCATTGTTTGATCTAAGTAAACGACCCTACGTACTAGGATAAAGCTTGGTTGTTGTAGCTATTACATAGTAATACTCATGTAATATCTGTTATTAATATTTTTTGGGCACCCCTTGTGATAGAGCTTTGGATCTGTCCCTGTATCTGAGTGCATACAACTCTGATGATTGTCCATGTAACCTTATTAATACAGACGGGAATGATATCCCATGACATATAAGTAGAAGGACATGGGAGGGTAGGTTCCATGCACGCTTTTGGGTTTGTCTCTGCCGACAACTAAGAAGCAGAGGTGATGTGTCACATCATTGATATTCCCTTGAATATATTTTCTGTGAATGCTGCCATGCTGCAGACATAACTAAAACATGGGTTGATGTCTTTCATATGTATATACTTCCATAAAAGGGTAACTTGGCACTAAAACTCCAGCCACTGTGGGGTTCAGGATAGAATCAGATCCACTGGGAGTATTTAAAAAGGCCAACTTAATCCTGGTGTTATAAAGCTCCATCCAGTAAGGCTTGCACATGCACGTGTCTGTTGTTGGTAACCTTTCGTGGCATCTACTGGAAGATGATTTCCAAAAATTTACCTTTGACCTTAATCTCTCAACTCTAACTCTAATTGTTGGACAGAGGCTTTCCTTCTTTGTGAGCCTATTGTATGGTAGGACTTGAAATAGAGAAGAAAAATTATGGTTGAAAAAGTAATGATTAGATGATGATAAAGTTGATGTATCATTTTTATTTATTGATTGTTGAAAAATTTTCAGGATACTAGTTGAGTGCTTGGATGATGTTGATGCGGAGTCACTTAAAAGTGCTGCAGAATATTTAATGGAAACACTAGCAGATCCAGCAGCTATTGTCCTGGGGTCATGTCCAGGTGAAGGGAAGGTTAGTCTAGTGGCTGCTTTTACTCCAGGGGTGGTGGATCGGGGAATTCAGGCAGGTAAATTTATTGGACAGATAGCAAAATTATGTGGCGGCGGAGGTGGTGGAAGGCCCAATTTCGCTCAAGCTGGTGGGAGAAAGCCTGAAAATTTGGCTGGTGCCCTCGAGAAGGCTAAGTCAGAGCTTATAGCTAATCTTTGTGAAAAAGGGAACTGAGTCCACAGATACTTGACAAATATTTTAATGTTAATTAACGCAATAGATAATATTGATTCTTTGTTTTGGAGACTACAGTACATCACAAGAGGGTCAGAAGCTTAAGTACAGATTTTTCTTTCAGTTCCAGGAAGCTTATAATTGAAAATTCCAAATAGGGTATAGCGCTTGTAAAAATGTGACTGTACGTAGTATCCTGACACAAGCAAGCTTGCGCTGGCGCTTCCGATCCCAACATGTAAATTTTGACTTGCACATCTCAGATGGATGTAAGTCTTTGTAACTATAATTATACATGAAGCTGGACTTTTCTTTACCGTGTATAAAATAGCTCAAATATCTTTTCTCTTAGCACTCTCATTATTTTTCCTGCCTTCCTAGTTTTTTATCATCTCATCCTTCCTCGTCATTATATTTGTCTAAAGATTATGCAGATCTGATATTTTTATGATCATTACTGTGAATGAAATAGAATAGGCAATTTTTTTTTTAAATTGATGAAATATCATTCTACGTGGTTCCACTCTATTCCATCCTATACCTACCAATCCAATCACACCCAAGGTTGCCAAAAATTGTAGGAATCAATAGCAACTCATGATGGTGTATGTGAAGCCTCAAAGTGTGGAAAACTCCTAGAGCAACTTCCACCGTTTATATCAGTAGTTTAACATAACCTCAAAATGTGGAAGTTACAGTTAAAATTATATAATTCAATTGATCTTTTAAGTTGCCTCAAACATTAATAGGCTAACGATGACACATTTTGTGTAGAATAAATATAATTTATTATAAATATAAAAGTAAACCACTGTTGAAATAGACTTTACAAGGTTGGGCTTGCTATATTTGAGATTGTATTATTTATTTGATAAAACATATCTTTAATGTATGATTTTATCATTTTAACGTTTAAAATGACATAAAACTCTTACGATAATATATTTAAATATGATAAGTTTATCACTATTCTTTTGTTGTACATTCAAGTCTTTTATGTATATTAATACGCTTAAATCATTATAAAGATAGACAGTGTAAAATTTTAATAAATAGTGAAACAAAGTATTATAATAGCAACAAAAAGATGTAATTGTATTATTATGTTTATTTATAAGATTTAGTTTATATGCTCAAAATAGTGTATATTTTTTTATCTATGCATCCGATAAAGGGACATTTTAGAAACTAAAGTATGAAAGTAGCATAGGCTAGTCTATTAAAATAAAATAAATGAAGCCGACAACGTTTGAACCTATGTCGTGAGTTTTAATTACAAATATTTTACCACAGGGTAAATTGTTTATTGTGTAGGTTCGTAGATTTAATATATATTATAATTTCTTTTTTAATTGAACATAAATAATAAAATATAGTAGTATATATATTAAAATTATATAATTTAAACATTTATTATAATCTATGCATATTATAATTATTATTAATTATAATTTAAAGTTTGCATCCTTGAACTTAGATTCATGATTAGGTTTGATTCTATCATTGGATTATCAAAAATAGAACTATTAAATTATAGTTAATCTAATTAGGTTATATTGAATTATTAAATTATAAAAAATTAAATTCCTAAGTCTAATTAGTTCATATTGAAATGCTTCAATCTAAACTAATCACACATAGAATGATTAAATCCCAAATTTGATGATCTAATCTTAACTAGATTGACTAAGACATAGAAATTATAATTCTATGATACAATGAGTTAATTTATTTAGGTTGGATTAAACCATTCATTCATCAAAATTATAATTTTTAAATCTTTTGTATAATTATGTTACATTTTTTTTAAAATATTGTTACGTGTTCTCGTGAGACTAAATTGATAAAAAATTATATAATCTTCTTCTTTCTCAGTCTTTAAAACCTTTTGCATTGTCTTAAACTATTCTTACAAACATCATGGTCTCACATTTTTGTTCAATCATCAACGTCATTTGCAAATTATTTCTTTAAATTGAAAACCGTTTTTTATTTTTAAAATTTTTATTTTTAATTAAAATAAATAAATTTGTGATATCCCATCAAAATAGCTGCGGTAGAATAATAAATATTTTTTTTTCTTAACAATTAAAATATGGGTTGAATGGATTAAAATATGAGATTAGTGGACAACAGTAATGAAGCGGGCCTAAGCCCATGGATCATTAGAAGGCTTGTATCTGATAGGAAGGATCTAATTTGATTCATTTGTTGATGAAATGAACGAATGAATTTTGTGCGTGCGGTGTGCGTATACACGGTTCCTTCCCTTCAACAGTTGTAATTGCAGTCGCAGAGACATAGTAGAATATTATTAATTCACCAACAAAACCCTGCTAAGGAGTTAGTTCTATTTTAGGTTGAAAGAGTAAAGAAGATGCCGAAAAAGATGGGGGTGAATTCCAAAGCGGAAGCGGCCAGGGCTCGCAAGACCGCCGCGGAAACGGAGAAAAAGGAGCGGGAGACTCGACAGAAGGAGGACCAGTACTGGCGAGAGGCGGAGAGTTCCAAACCACGCGCCGCAAAGAAAAGGGAGGAAGAGGCAGATAAGAAGGCGGAGGCGGCAGCACGACGAGCGGAGGCGCGTCGTTTGGCAGAGGAGGAAGAGAAGGAGCTGGAGAAGATGATGAAAAAGCCGGACAAGAAGGCTAACAGGGTGTCGATCCCTGTACCAAAGGTGACGGAGGTGGAGCTGAGGAAGCGGCGCGAGGAAGAGCAGGCTCTGGCTCAGAAGAAGGCTGAAGAATCCAAAAAGCGGACTGCTGCGGAGGAAGAGTACGAGAGAATGGTGCTTGTGTCGAATACGAATCGTGACGATTCGATAATAGAAGCTAGTACTCTTGACGAAGCCATCGCTCAGATGAGTATCGATAACAACTTACCACCCGACAGGCATCCCGAGAGACGACTCAAGGCTTCCTTCAAGGTATCCATCCTCCTTCTGCTTCCTCTTTCATTTTCTCAACATAATCGTTATTTTCATTTGATTTGATTTTTCAGGCATTTGAAGAAGTTGAACTCCCTAAGTTGAAGCAAGATAAACCTGGTCTTACCTACACTCAATACAAAGATATGATTTGGAAGCTTTGGAAGAAATCTCCTGACAATCCTCTTAATCAAGTCAGTCAATACTTCATTTTCCTTTTTCCATCATTTATATTTCTTTTCTTACTAAATCTCTTTACCCAAATTTACAGATTGCTGCTGAGTGAATGCGTTCAATCATCTACCTCACTGCTTCCGTTTCCCATTTTCCATTAACTCGTAATGGCTTTTTCTTTACCTTTCATATTTGTTATCCCTCTGTAAGCAATATATGAGTTTCACTTTCTGTACATTATTACAATCATTGCTGTCATACAATTTCTGTTTCATTCTCCTTCTCCTACTACAACCAATAAGCACTGACACTGTATGTACCTACTCTTTATTGTATCAACTGCATCCAAATCTTTAAATACATTCAATATTCTTCTGAGGGTGAACATGTATACCTTTCTTTCAATTTAATGTCCTTGAGCATGATCGAGTTGTTGATATATCAATTTTGGAATAAATAATTGCCTATATCTCTTTTGTTGAGCTCCACAAGTTGTTACCAACCATTTATATCTATCATTAGTGGATATATTTAATTTTATCTTTGTAAACTTAAATGTATGGATTGGCTGATAGCTGTTAGGTGTGGGTATTTGATCCTTACAAGACTCGGGTATAAGGATAGGTTCATAGCAATTCCAATTAACAAATCATACCATGAAAGTTGGAAATAGCACAGTGAATGTGGCAATGCTCTATTAGTTCTGAAAGACTGTCACAACAGGGTCCGGAAATCAGCAGGTGGCATGCACTGCATAGTGAGTTTCCTCAACTTCCACCATTTTATCTTGTGCATTTGAATATTCAAGTTTAGACTGTTTTGTTGCCCCATTGCTGTTTTGATCACAACAGCCCGAGAAACTGGAAGTCTGTATTGTCCACCACCTAGAATGGCACTCAGTTTCTTAACTAGATTCCTACAGTTAAAGGAATAGAAAACCAGGAAGAATGACATGGAAAATATAGAAAACTTTCTATTTGATCTTTTGACTTGAGGTCTAGGTGAAATTCTTGTCAGGAGGAAGGGGATCTTATGGTATGCAAAATTCAATCTTTCATATGAATTTTGTTTTTGCTTGACTGTTATCGGTAGCTCTCAGTAAGGGTATCTGTGACACTCCACACACATGAAAAAAAATTCATTCATGTTGGTGCAATAGTAACTAATACTTGTATTTTTTTAGTATAAATTGTGTATCCAAACACAATTATGGATAATCCGCCCAAACCAAAACCCCCCCTAAACCAATTCAAAATTAGTTGAAATTCGGCTTGTAAATTGCATACTTTGTTTTAGATGATGAAATTAGAACTGATGTGCCCAAACTCGACCATTGCCCAACCTAGAGGTGGCAAACGTAGTGTAGAACAACATGTACGTGCACTAATGATCAAGGATTAAAGTTCTTGAACTGTGGAAGATTTTTTTGTGTGGCCATTTCTCTGCAACACCGTTACTTCAACTAAAATTCCTGCAACCCTGTGTCGTGCCACTTCACCATTTTTTATATTTTAAAGCTTGACAATTTATTGCCCTATTTAAACTTAGTTTTTCACAATAGTTCATTAAACTTAGTATATTGATAAGCTTATCTGGTAACATTTACTAAGTTCTCCATTCTATGTCTGAAGTGAGGTAGCATTAACATTTTACCGTTCAGATGGTAGCACAATATTTTATATCGGCCAACATTGTTTAGCTACCATTTGCAGCATAAAGTTCTATTTGAATGGGGGCCTTGAAAGGAGGTTGTGCCTAATTAGTATATTGATAAGCTTATCTGGTAACATTTACTAAGTTCTCTATTCTATGTCTGAATGGTAGCACATTTTTGTATGTCGACCAACATTGTTCAGCTACCATTTTGGTTTGATGAAGTGGAGTGAGAAAAAGATGTTAATGGAAGGAAGGGAGGGGAGGAGAGGGGAGGAAGAAATGAAAATAGATGTTTCATTTAAAAGAAGAGGAAATAAGTTTTAATTAAAAGTATGTTTGTTTTAAAGGGTGGAAATATATTTTTAAATGATTTAGAAGTGATTTTAGTTACTCCAAATTCCTTTAATTTGGTGTAAGCAAATAGTCGGTCTATGAGAGATTTTGTTCTCCTATCATTCTCTTCTAAAAAATAAACTAAACACATTAAATTAAAAATCGTACTTTTCATTTCCTCCTCTTCATCTTCCTCCAAACAACAAAGAGACTCTAATGGAAATATGAGAGATTTTGTTCTCCTATCATTCTCTTCTAAAAGGTAAGTTAAACACATTAAATTAAAAATCGTACTTTTCATTTCCTCCTCTTCATCTTCATGCAAACAACAAAGAGACTCTAATGAAAATATTTTCTTTCAAAAATCAATCTATTTCGTTTTTCATTAACCATTGTTTTAGTCTTTATAATATTTGATTTCTGTTTAATATAATATATGATAAAGATCTAAGCAAAAATATATGGCATGGACTAAAATTAATCGATTAGTCCCCTGAAAAATTAATCAATCATGATTAAAAAAAAAATACAAGATGGATGAATATTGTCACTACGTCTCTTAAAGAAGATAAGAAATTGTTAAACTTAACAAATATAAACTATCAAAGTAGAAAGAGAGAGGTTAGTTTTTTTAAACATAACAAACTATTCTCTTAATTTCGATTGAGAAATCAATTTATAGTTCATTTGTTACATATTATACACAAATAATTCTAAAATTTAATAATTTAGAGATTATAACTATAAATTTTGTTT
>JBBPBT010001311.1:1644953-1663041 GCA_037974875.1 Cicer bijugum | reverse complement strand
GCTATCTCTTTCATATTTTATAAAATGTTATGAAATTTTTTAATTTCCTTCAATTCTAGTGATTGAACCGTTTTTTTATGATATAATGATTTCGTATTAGCGATAACATGTAAAAAAGATGTCACAACAGTTTTTTCATTGTTTTAATTTATAAATACATTTTTTAATTTCATAATATTATTTATTATATTTTATAATTTTATACCCCTATTAGAATGGTTATTAAGCCTGAAATGTTTTTTAGTAGTTTTATATTTTAACTTTTTTTAAAAAAAAACTTTTAAAACTAAGTAAATTAAGCTATAAACTCTTTCCACTCACCTTTAATGATATAAAATAATAACATTTCATATAAATTAATGTAAATAATTTTAAATACTAACATATTACAATTATTTATACATGTGATTTTAAAAATTATTATAATAAAAGTTAAATATTTATAATAATTAAATTGTTGTAATTAGGGATGGGAATAGGCTAGGCCGTCCGTAGGGGTCTATGGCCTGGCCTACTTATAGTCTGGTCTGGCCTGACCTATTTAATAAAAAGGCTAGGTTCAGACTGTTTTTAAAGCCTATTTATTTAAATAGGTCAGACTCAGGCTTATAAAAAAGTCTCTTAAGCCTAACAGGCCGGCCTATATATATTTATTATTTATTAATATTATTTTTTATTATTATATTAATAATATTATTTTTTATTTTAAATTCTATCAATTAGGCAATCACTTATTAATCATTTCATATTCAGTAGTCGTTCAATATTCGGTAGCAGTTCTATATTTGGTAGTCGTTTTATATTCGGTAACCGTTCAATTAGTCAATCACTTAGTAGTTGTTCCTTATTTGTTTAAGAAGTAATAATGGGATTCGTTTAAAAAGGCTTTTAAAAAGGCTTCCAGGCCAAACTATTAAAAAGGTCAGGCTTAGGCCGAAAAAAAAGTCTATGGTTTAGACCGAAAAAATAAATCGTAGGTCAGGCTCAGACCTTTCAAAACCTGGTCTGGCCTGGCCTATTCCCACCCCTGGTTGTAATCGACTAAATTATATATATATATATATATATATATATATATATATATATATATATATATATATATATATATATATATATATATATATATATATATATATATAAATTCTTATGGTAGCCAACTAAAAAGGTAGAAAAAAGATAACGGAACTTTTTCAATTCCGGCGGCTAGTAATTAAATTTGGCTATCCTATATTTGACTTCTCACTAAGCCACCCGCGGACAATACCTGTTTTTGACTCATCCAACTATATCCTTAAAGCTGGTTTTAAAAATATTAAACCATTAGTAGTGTTTAAAGTATTATTCTCTCTGATTTAATATTTAAAATAATTTATACAAAAATAGGAACACCAATTTATAGTTTTTAACTTTTTATATTTTCATAAAGATATTTTTGTTCAAAAATCTCAATTCATGAGTCATCATTTTTTTACTTGAGTTTCACGCAATAAAAATATATAATATGCTTGTTAATTTAATTATCTGATATCAAATCAAATATATAAATCATTTAAAATATAATTTGAAAAAGTTATAATGTAAATTAATAAATCTTAAATTGATGACCGAGAACAATTAATTTATATAGATACTTAAATTTAATATAATGGAATTAGAGTCAATGTCTCTATATCACATAGGTAACAAAATGAAAAAATAATTTTTTAATTTGTTTTTTAATGGTGAAACAAAGGAAAAATATACAATTAAATTTAAACAAAACATTTCATGAGCCACTTTGATAGATCTTTCCTAGACTAATACTTTAAAATTATTCAAAACTCCAATGACAACTAATGTGTCGCATATAAATAGAATTTTATGGTATTTCTCGTTCTCATGACATTGAGATTGTGCTTGATTGATACTCGTTCAATAAAAAAGAAAAGCAAACACATGTTTCTCAAAATTTAACTCACAAATTATATCACCAATTTAGTTCTAAAATTTTAAATAATTTTTAAATATTAATTCAATATCAACATATATGTAATCACTCATTCTCTTTGCGAAGCAAAATATAATCATACAAGAAAGAGGTAATAGAAGACTCGGATGACAAATAACAACATTGTGCGGTCACTAGATTTCACCACCATAGTCAAATTCAAAGATATGATGCAAGATTGACGACAATAGAAAAATTACAAATAAAAAATTCACACAGTAAAACTTTAGTCATTATAAAAGTAAGATTACATGTTTTGGGTGCAACAAACTCGGAAATTATAAAATTGAATGTCCTTTAAACAAAAATGCACCAAATAGATTCTCATTCAAGAAAAAATCCACGTTGGTTACCTGGGATGATTATGATGAATCAGAAACAGAAAAAGCCAACATTTGTTTAATGACAAACTCTGAAGACACTAAGGTAATAATTTTGGAACTATGCCCTTTATTTGAACAAATGGAAAATTGAATTTGGTAACTTGTCAAATGACTCAAACTTTCTTGCTAAAATATATAGCTATTTAAATGACTAAATTTACAAAGAAAAAGAGAAAACTTTCTTGCTAAAAAACTTTCTTGCAAATGATCATTCAAATCCATAAAGAATCTAATTTTAAAACAATTAAAAATTTTGATTGTCAATAATGTTCTACAATTAAAAAAGAGAATGCTATTCTCAAAACAGAAATTTAATTTCTAAAAAATGATCTATAAAATTTTATCAAATATACTAAAACATTTCAAAGAATTATGGAATCTCGAGTAAGACTATTTGATAAACCTAAACTTGGTTTTGACAAAGTGGGATAAAAAATATAACTCAAGACCTCTCAAAAAGGAAGAACATCATGGGATCATAACATAACCTTCTTAGAGAGCAATAAGGAAATGTTCTACCGATCAAATATTGATCGCAATGAATCAAACTACTATTTTAAGAAAAAAAGTGTATAGTATTAGATCAAACTAAAGGAAACGATATGCGAGGAAAACAGTATTGAACCCCAACTATCATAATTTTGAAAGCAACATTCAAGAAATTTATCTGTTTTAAAACAAGAGTCTTTCTTTTACTGTTGCTCAATTTGATTTCGCTCATCTTTGGTTTAATCTCATTTTTTGGAATCCCAACTCCTCACTTCCTCCAAAATTCAATTCTACAAAGTCATTCTTGCTAACAAATTAACTATGAAAGAACCTCTCTCATGTCTCAAACTTTTGTCTCACCACAAAAGACAATATCATATCTTTTTGGAATTAATACGTACTTGGCCTTTCCAAATATGGATCTCCATGAATCATCTGTCCCTCAGGCTCAATCCATGTCAGATATTATTTCCACCATCGGCTCAACTTTTTCCACGTTCTCTACCTTCTGCATTGTAGTAATTAACCCTTCTTCAGTTCCCCGTCCTTCAAAGAGGTCAGAATTCGAAAATAACACCTTAAAAACTCGCAAAGACGTCCCTCACATCTTCATGGATCTCCAAACCATCATTGATAATGACTAAAGCAATAGATTAATTTCTAACTAAAGCACACCAAATGACTTGCAAAAATAAACTTAATTTTGATAAATCTCTTACTTAGATTTATCAATTATTATTTATAATTTTATTTTTAAAATAAATTTTAACCATCTCATAGTTTTATCCTTTAGAACTCTTAATTGCCCGGTAAGTATATTTTGGTTTTAGATGAACAACTTGTTTGTTGGATTATGGATTTGGGTTGAAAATGAATATAAAATTGTTGGATTTTTTTAGGTTTGAAGAACCTTAAAAATGTAATTTAATTTTTTTTATAGTAATTTTAATAAAAAATCATTTAAAAATTTTATTAATAATTTTTTTATATGAGTTTATTATCTTAGTATTTTTAAGACACGTCATCATTTTATTAAATAAATAATAAAATATAAAAAAATAAAAATCTTATACATATTTTAAAAGTTACAAAACTTAAATGAAAAAAGATAAATGATTAAAGTTTTACTATATAAATTATTTGTTTGTAATGTTTTTACACCATAAATTACGCATAAATTTTTGTAAAAAAAGTATTAAACAAGTGGTCATTCTTGCATCACGTGCTTTGAATTTGATCATGGAAGAGAAATCTAGTGAGTGAACCATGTTGTCATTTGTCCCCCAAATTTTTTATTACCTCATTTCTTGCATTATTATATTTTGCTTCGCCAAAAGGATGAGTGATAAATTCAACAAGGATAATGAATATTCAAATTTGAGACTAGTTATATGTTGACCAATATGTACAAATAATTTTAATGATGATAAATGATACTCTCGGTAAGTATATATAGGTATATAGCTCTCTTCGTCTTACAACTGAGTAAATGATTTAATTTGTGTTAATTCAACTAATTGAATTTTGATATTTTATTAGGCTCGTCTTTATTTCTCTATTTAACTAATTAGAATGATAAATTATGTCAACTAGGAAGTGAAGCTAAGTTTTTTACCATAAAATTTAAATTATAGTTAAAATTCAAGCATAAATTATTGAATTAATATCGTTCTATTATGAATATAATAAGAATGTAGCTATAACGAAAATACATGTATAATTATATAACAAATATTACCGCGCTGTTAATTAAATAAAAATGTAAATACATAAATATTATTATATTTAAAAATATCAATTTTAATTAAAAAATTATAATTATTAAATAAATTATTTGTTGGGTAAATTAATTACTGATTTCCATCTATTTTAATTTATATATATATATAAATAGTATTACAAATATGGTAATTTGTCATATTTTATATCAACTCCTTTTTTATATGAAGTGTAGGGGTGAAAAAATTGCACATTTTCCTCCTAAAAGAAGATTAAACCCAAGAAGATCGTTTGTCTATGCTTATTTCTATCCTAAAAGAACTCGCTCGACTCAATTTAACAATATTTTAAAATAAGAAGTTTTTGTAAAAAAAAAAAAAAAATCTGAGATGCTTCCCCAGTCTAATAAAAAGCCCAAATTCAGCAAATTCATTATGTGTTATAAGGGTCGTCACTGTGAGCAAGAGTAAAAATATTAGGGTTTCTTGTATAATGGGTCTTTTAGGATTTTTTAATTTATTTTCAGTTTTATGATTTGTGACATTTTGAATCTGTTAAAGTTTTGAATCTTTTGGGGTTTCTGAAGGTTTTGTTCTTTTGGTCTTTTATGGTTTCTTTTCTCTTTTGGGTCTTTTATGGTTTCTTTCTTTTTAGTTGGGTCCATATTCTTTCTGTTGTAACTTCATATTCAGAGATTGTTTTCTAATGTTCATTGTTCTTAATTTTGGTTATTTCTTTAACTTGTTTAGTTTGATTGTGTGAATTCTTAATATTTGTAACTAATTGTGAAATGAATTTAAATGGAAAGTGAAATATAGGTTATAGTTTTATTAAAATCAATTATGAAATCAACTCGAGTTGCTAACAACATCAGTAAATCACAAAAACCTAAAATATTAAGATCAATTATGTAATGTATGCTTAAGTTTTATTTTGTAAATGTAATCCATGCTTCTAAATGTTTTATCTGTTGGATTTGTTGTCGGCTTATACTATCCTATCGAGTCCGTTGTCTACAGTTGTACTTTTATTTCTTCTGAATTGTACTTTTATTTGTTTTTCAGGTTGAATTGTAAAAGATGAGTTTAATATCACAGAAAGCTCGTCCTAAAAATGAGACCAAAAGGGAGGAGGACGTTAAAGAAAAAGAGGTCGAAGACGGTAAAGAGTGTGATGTTGAAATCTTGGAAGTGAAAAGGAGGAAGACGGAAAAGACAATTGGTCGGCAGAGATTTAAATCTATAAATAAGTGCACTTACTCTGACTCACGTCATCATGATCATGCAACAAACAAGCAGAATATGAATATTCAGCAAAACTCAAATAGTAGTAAGAATTTTGATCTGTTTTCAAAGCTTCCTCAAGACTTGATGCTTGCTATCCTTAGTTTGGTTCCTCTTAAGTGTCTGCTTAACTCTGCAAGGCACGTTTCCAAAACTTGGGCTACTGCTACTCAAGCCTGCCTACGTGGTAAACCACCTGGTATTTATCTTGAAAGTTTGGATACAACAGGGACTTGTTATTTCTTGAATATTCAAGACTATGTCAAGGGACATTCTGAAAGGATTTATTTGGGACCCCCTTTGAGATTGGGACAGATAGTCGCTATTTGTGATGGCATGTTTCTGCTTTGTTGTCGTTTTAGGCTTACTTACGTCTTAAACCCCATCATTAAGTGCTGCTTTAGAATTCCTCCTTTACCCTTTTCAAAAGTACGGGCTGATTTGCGATCTACTATAGCATGTGTTCCCCGCACTGGCAAGTTCAAGGTGTTCTTAATAGATAACCAAAATGTTTCAGGGGTCAATTGGTATGTTTTCAACGTCCTAAGAATTGGAATTGACAACACATGGAAAGAGATAGTTAGAAAAGAAGTTAAGTTGTGGGATTACAAGGGTCTTTTAGTATGGAAACCAGTTCATAATGGAGACAATGATATTTATTGGATAACAGAGGAAGGAGTGATTGTGATGGATGTTGACAAGGAAATTATTATAAGAGAATATCCACTCCCCCCTCAACCAGTGTATACTTTTCCAATTCCAGTTTATTTATGGACGGGAGATTGTCTTTCTTTCATTATGGATGAAAAAGACAGTAGAACATATCAAATCTATACTTTGGATATGGATTCAGGAAAATGGACTCTTTATCATGAGATTAGACCTTTTCATAATACAGGTATTTGCAGCCATAAGCTTGGTTTTGATTTTAATATAATGGCAACGTCTATGATGTTTCGGTTTTGGATCAACGACCAAATTATCTTTATAGGAATGTTTGTTCCAAGATCTATTTCGGGCCCAACAGGATTAATTACAAATGTACACTTTTGTTACAATATCAAAACAAGACAAGTGGCAAAGATTGATTGCATTCCAATAGGCAATTTAAAGGCATGGCTTCATACAAACACTCTTACTCGTTGCTAAGTACTCCACTGCTTGGCCAAAACAAGGAAAAAATAATGAGTATTTACGAACGTTCATATATTATTATTATTAATTAAAAAAAAATGTTTTTTCTAGATTATCTTTGAAAATTTGTGAGTATTCAGTTTTGTTGTATACATGAAGCACTGTTCCATCAAAGTGATTGTTCTAACTGTCTAAAAGAAAATATATCAATTTGGTGAATGAATGCAAGATGATGAATCACAAGCTCAAAATGTAGAGTATTGATGAATGCTCAAAATGACTTTGAATCACAAGCTCATAATGTTATGCCACAAGAATCAAACAATTCCATTAATGACGATGACTCAGATCATATTGTTGTGATAAATGATTGATTCATATTTTAAAGGTGAGACATAAATTATCCTTCAAATAATTATGGATAAATTACCCTTAGTGATATGACATCAATCAAAATTGGACAGATCTAATCATTATTTTTCACACTTATAAATATTATTTTACACATTTTTGTAGATATTTTATTTTATTTTCACATTGACCCAAATTATATTAATTACAAGAACAAAATGTTTAAAAATCCATCTGTTTAAAAAACACACGCCTAACCAATTCAACGGATGTCTAACCTTAAAAAACACATGTCTAACCAATTCAAACCTTAGAGACAGAGCTTTGATATCAATTGAAGTAGCAATGTCAATCACAAGAAATAGGAGTTTGAATTGTGATCATTTTAAAATTTTAATTCATGTGCTTAATTAACTTAAAGATCAATATTGATTGAAACATAATGTCTAAAATATTCTATATGTTCTCGCTGTGTAATTTTAAACACCCTCACCACATCCACCACCAATGAAAAAAGTACACTTTTGTTACAATGTCAAGACAAGACAATTGACAAAGATTGATTGCATTCCGATAGGCAATTTTAAGGCATGGCTTCATACCAACATTCTAACTCGTTGCTAAGTACTCCAATGTATGCTATGTAGTAATATATATATTTGTCCTGGCCGGCCAAAACAAGGAAAAAATAATGAGTATTTATGTATGTTCATATTTCATTATTATCATTATCATTATTATTATTATTACTATTTTTATTATTATTTATTTATTATTATTATTACTACTACTACTTTTATTATTATTATTATTATTATTATTATTATTTATTACTTATTATTATTATTATGTACATTTTCTATGGCCAAACAAAAGGTCAAGTTTTAAGGGATTATTTCAATTTATTAATCGTCAAACTTGTAGTTTGAAACATTTGACGAATGTTTGTCTAGGTTTTAAATATATCTTGTTTACCATACTCATGAATATCCTACATATTTGATTATTGATTTACTTTGCATTAATTTTTTACAAATGGACTTTGGCAAATTTTTATAGGCTATTAAGTAAATTTTTCACAATTTTTCAAAAGCAATCTAAATCTTGAAGCATTGTTTACGGCATCAATAGCCAACCTTCGGTTATGTTGTATACATGAAGCACTCTTTCATCAAAGTTATTTTCTAGAAGAAAAAAAATATCAATTTGGAGAATGAATCTAATCACTATTTATCACCCATAAAAATATTATTTTACACATTTTATAGATATTTTGTATTATTTTCACATCGACCGAATTGTATTAATGACAAGAACAAAATATTTAAAAATTCTCTAATTTAAAAAACACATGTCTAATAATTCAACAGATAAGTTTCTATTTATTTGTTGACAAATTATGTACATACATGATATAATGAAAAACTTTTAAAATAAAATAAAATAAATTATATCACTTTATTATATATTTAATTAGCGTTTATATTTAAACATTTTCGATCACAAGCTCATAATGTTAGTCTTTATAATTTTTGATAAAAAGATTGAGCAACCCAACCATATTTGAATGTTAATATTTTTTTTACTAAATCAAGTCTAGACATAAATAACTAAAAACCTTGTACACATTTTAAAAGATACAAAACTTAAATGAAAAAGATAAATGACTATAGTCTTACTATGTATATTATTTACTTGAAAATGACACAACTAGTTTTAAAGAGTAAATGACACATAACTTTTTTTAAAAAAAGTACCAAACAACTTGCCATTCTTGAATCACATCCTTTGAATTTGACCATGGTGGAGAAATTTAGTGACTAGACCATGTTGTTATTTGTCACCCGAGTCTTTTATATTAAGTCAACTAATGTGTATTATTTTCAAATATTTTTATGACATTATCAACATTCTCTTATAAAAAATTAGAATTTTTTTTAATAAAAAACAAAATAATTCAAATTTTTCTATTGCCAAAAGGTTTACAGGCTAGAATCACGAAAGAAATTTCCGGTGCAATAATTGATCTCCATGAGTGGAACATCTAGATGTTTGTGGTAGTTATGGATGGAATAGGAAACATATTTATGAATTCCCATTGCTTTGACACATTAGATAAGAGCAAATTTACCTTCCTAGTCAACCTATTTATTATTTGATTGATTGAGTATTGAAATTGATTAAAAACAAATAAATAGATTGAAATTGATTAAAATAAATAGGCTTAATTGCAGTTTTGGTTCCCTATTTTAGTTGAATCGTGAAAGTAGTCCCTCTATTTTGTTTCCCCCAGTTTTTGTCCTCTAAGCATAATTTTAGTCCAAAACTTCATGAAATTTTATTTTATTTTTTTGTATTTATTTAAGTCACATTATGTCTCAAGATATCATTTGCAACAATTTTACTTGAAATATATGATCATAAATGGTGTAATACGACTTTAAAAAACGAAATTTTATCAAAATTTGGACCAAAATTATGTGTGGGGACCAAAATTGGGGAGAAACAAAATAGGGGACTACTTTTGCGATTCAACTAAAATAAGGGAATCAAAATTGCAATTAAGCCAAATAAATAAACAAAAGATAGTAAAGAAGAATTATAGCAAATATCCTGACTGTTTTAAGTTCACCAATCATAGTTCAGACTTTTTCTTTTTCTTTACAAAATTATTCTTTTAATAAACCATATACTTTAGCAAGAAATTTTGAATCACATCAAAGAATATCAAATTATTTTTTCATTTGTTCACATAAACGACAAAGTTTAAAGATGGTTATCTCATTATTTTTTAAGTTTTCCATTAAGCACATGTTTGCTTTTGACATGGAAAGAGATAGTTAGAAAAGAATCTAACTTGGGGGAGTTACAAGTGTTGTTTTTTATGGAAACCAGTTCATAATGGAGACAATGATATTTATTGGATAACAAGGGATGGAGTGATTATGATGGATGTTGACAAGGAAATTATTATAAGAGAATATCCACTCCCCCCTCAACCGTATGCTTTTCCAGTTGCAGTTTATTTATGGAAGGGAGATCGTCTTTCTTGCATTTCTTGCGTTGTGGATGAAAAAGACATTAAAACATATCAAATCTTTACTTTGGATATGGATTCAGGAAAATGGACTCTTTATCATGATATGAGACCTTTTGATAATCCGGCTATTTGCAACCATAAGCTTGGTTTTGGTATTGATATAGTGGCGACGACTGTTATTTCGGTTTTGGATCAACGACCAAATTATATTTATAGCAGAGTTCTATCCAACATCTAGTCAGAGGAAATGTCATCAAGCCAAATAATACCAACACCTATTAGATAAATTATCCACAATTTTTCAAAAGCAATCTAAATCTCGCCCAAAAAAAATAGAACCATTGTTTACGATGATACTAGCCAACCTAATCTTAGAAGCATTATTTATGAATTCAATCCCTAAAGTTTAAAGGTTTAAATATTGTTCAGCTTTGTTGTATACATGAAGCACTGTTCCATCAAAGTGATTGTCCTAATTGTCTAGAAGAAAAATATCAATTTGGTTAATGAATGCAATGATGATGAAGTGTAGTTCTCTTATATATAGAGTTGTTGATTAATATTCAAAATGACTATGAATCACAAACTCATAATAATATGAGATTCAAACAATTCAATTAATTATGATAAATCAAATTATATTGTTGTGATAAATGATAGAATTGTTTTGAATCTTGAAGAGAGTTAGAATTTACTTGAAGAGTTTTTGACGTGCTTACTTGAACTAGTGTCAGTAGATTTGTAAATTGAACAATTGTCTTCATCTTCTAATTCATTTATAATTTATAGATGATAAAAAGCTTTGAATATTCAATTTAAACTGAATATAGTCATTGGACACACTTCCCAGGTGACATATATGTTTTAAAACAATTAAACATTGTGTTTGTATTGTTATCCAAAATGTTCTTCACAAATGAAAAACGTTTTTGCTTTTGAGTATGATGAAAAACGTGAATGAGTGAGTGAATGAGATGTCCAATGTTAGTTTGTACTTTTTTTGATTAGAATTATGCAGAGCTTTCTGCATAATAATGTAAATACAGTGTACTTGCTTCCTTGCTCACAACGCATCAATTTGGAGATCAATCTTGTTATCAATTTGGAGACTTTTTTCTTTCAATCTAGTCAAATATTAGTTTGTATTGTTGTCCAAAATATTCTTGACAAATGAAGAACGTTCTTGCTTTTGAGTCTGATGAAAAACGTGAATGGGCTGTCAAATGTTAGTTTGTACTATTTCAAATCAGAACTATGCAAAGCTTTCTGCAAAATAATGTAAGTACAATGTACTTACTTCCTTGCTCACAACTCATCAATTTGGAGATAATTATTGTCATCAATCTTGAGACAGTTTTCCTCCTTTGGACATTCAACTCGATTTTTGGGTTTCATCATTGATTTGAGCAATCTTGATCCTCTTTAAATTGTGGTTTAGATTGTGAAAAATTATATGTTTTAATTCTGTTTTTAAAAGAGAATAACCAGAATGTTAATTGCAAATTCAGAATGTTCTTCGTTTCTATTTTGTATGAATGTTGAATTTTGACAATTGTTGTGTATCATGTTTTTCTTCTTTGTACACATGTTGCTTTTTGCAAAGATGCATTGTTGGTATTTATGTCCTTGTTGTACTTTTTAACCATCAATCTAAAGATTGATCATGCTTTTTGTTCTTGATGTTTTACTTTGCTTTGTCTTTGTTGATCCTCGTTGAACGAATCTGTTCAAAACGATCTTGTGTATATAATTATGTTGCTTTCATAATGAAGACCGATAATTTGTGATGAAGATTGATAGTTTTTCACAGCCCAAAACGATCTTGATTTAAAGAAAACTTTGTTATCTCACAAATCACAATGTTCTTGGATTTATTTTGCATGAAAGAACGTGGCAAAAGAATTAAGTAGTTGTCTAGGATCAATCATTTGTCTCAAAAGCATGTTCCGTTTTTTGCAAAAAGGTGCAGCAACAATGTCCTTGTTGTTATAGCTATCCTTGCTCACAGCTCATCAATTTGGAGATTGATCTTGATGTTTTAGCTTCTTTGGACATCTAGCTAGAGTATTGGGCTTTGATAATTGTTTTGAGTTGTCTTGGCATGTGTTTATCTTAAGGTCTGAACTATGAAAAATGTTTCATTTTACTTTTGTCCATAAATGAAATAACCAAATTGATCTTAGTAATAGATCAGAATGATCTTCGTTTTCAAACTTTTATTTTTAATAAACCAAAATGATCATCGTTTTTCTATAATTATTTTTAATAAACTAAAATGATCTTCATTTTTTAAACTTTTATTTTTAATAAATAGAAATGATCTTAATTTTTCCAATGTAATTAAGACATGATTTACTTTGATTTATATTATGGTTATATTAATCGTGAGAATATAAAAAAAACGAAGAAAAGATAAATACCAAAAGAGACGAAGAAGACAATTTGGCCCAGAGTGGTCAATAGTTTTAGACTTTGAACTATTAATTATGCAGCCTTCAGATTAGATTTTATTGTTTTTTAATGTTGAGAGAGATTGACAAAAAGTTTTGATTGAGAGGATCCAATTTTATAATTAATTCTGCTTTATTGTAAGGACATTTGAAGGAAAATAATCTTCCATCACTACCTCAGTAAATCTACAATGCCTCAAGAGTAGCAAAGAGAAACTATAACCAGATAAAGACACAGAGAATTGAAGCCAAAACACAATTTAATGCAAGTATGATACCGAAATACTCGATATATATTTTTTAAAAGAAACACAAATACTCAAAAATATCATACCCTTAAGTATCATATAATAAATCGCTTCATTTGTGTGAAGGGTACTTTTTATTGGTTCTATGAGGGTACTCTGGCTTAATGGAGGTCAAAACGTATAGTACTAATTAATAATTATGCCTTTTTTAATTGCTATGAGACAACAAATTAACAATATTTGGACAATTTGCAAGATACTATATATATAGTATTTTGTCAAAACAAAAATTGAGTGCATGGAATTTTTATCGAACAATTTGTAAGACTATGTGGCTGTTTCTCTTGACTCTTGTTCTGTGAGGTGTTACAACGGAGTTAATATATCAGATCTTCTATTGCAGTAACTGACTAATGATAAGAAAACACAATTCAATGCTAGTATAATACTAAAATACTCAAAAATATCTCATACTCATTCACCATATAATAAATCACTTCATGTCAGAATAATACACTCTCTAAGATCCATCCAAAATAATTTATAAACTTAGGATTCTAATATAATCCGAAAAGTTCCTTACTCATGAATTCTTAGTTTACCACAAGATATCACCATTATCAACCACATCAATAAAATATTATTAGATTTTTAATAAATTACAACCTCAACACTTTTCAACTAATTGGAAAAATCAATACTCTATTCCTACCAAACTTGGACAAAACAATATCATTATGCTGTCGTCTTATGACGCTCAGGGCATGTTTGTGCCGGCTCATACATGCGGTTTGAACTAGTGGTGCAAAGTCACAAGGGAGAGCCGGTTGGTCTCCTTGCAGCGTTGTAATAGGTGCATGGTCTGGACTTTCAACAAGTCCTCTTCAAGTGTGATTTCAAAATTTCTAGTGGATTTTATTCATTTACAATTATTCTAACTTAGTGCTTAAGTTTCTAAAGCAAACAGGGTTGCTCATTCTCTAGCCAGGGCAGTTATTTCTTGAGCTAGTTTCCATGTTTTTTATTTTGTACCTCATTGTGTTGATCTTTACTTCGTAATGTAATGAAAACGTCGCCATATGAGCTCCTCTCATTGTTCTCAATTGCATATGGACTCTTACGTGTTATTTCAGACGACGCTTGTGGTACACCTCTACATATCTACTCCCAAAGCCCTATAATTGTTACACATTCAGACACATACATAGGTCTTCCCAGCTGGTGTTCCCTATACCCGCGGTGGCCCTCCACTCTCACACACACATCATCAGTCCTCCTCCTCCCTCCTTTCTCTCCACGACTCCATCTATCTCTTCTGGTTTTTTTCCCACCATATCCAACCCATTAACGCAATGAGAATCAAAAGCCATAACATTATGTCATTTTCTTGTATATTTCTTTAAGAAAATAAAGCAGCATGTGCATGCAAAATTAATTTAATTGTTTTTTCTTATTTTTACAGAAACTGAACTATTATTAATGTACCAATTGACACAATTGATAAATATTTACACAATCTAATAATGAAAGATGAGATCTCATTTGTATAATTTATGAGCTTAATGACTATGTACTATGTGAAAAAAATTGCACACATGTATTTAATCACATTTCTATGTAAATATGGATTGCTCTATAAAGTTGATAAACATATGCAGCTCAATATTTTATACGAACCCATATTTTTGGGTGAACAAACCAGTTACAAAATAATTGTAAACCCACAAAAAAATAAAAAACAATATACACTGACGAGAGCATTTTACAATTAAATTTGAAATACCGACAACATTACCTTGTATGCAATTGCAAATCCTCTTTCAAAAGAAAATATCCGATTGCTTTGACTGAGCTTTGAGATCCTTCAACTTCTTCAATATGTTGGTGAAGTAGTCCTGCAAATACTTCTCTAATGTAATTATATCTTTTGTATCTACACCAAGCAGATTGTATGTCTCAGCCATCGGAACGGAGAAAATTGTATCACTCGTAAGCACCTGCATATTTCTCGTATTATCAAATTAACCATTTATTGGACATGTTTTACTAACACTAAAATGAAAGAGAAAAGTTTAATAAACTTGTAAGATTACAGGTCATTTGGTAGAAATTACAGGACAATAACAGATAGAATAAGAGATTGTGATAAGGTCAAGATATTCTCCTATGATGCGTTTGATGCACAACAGTATAAGAGTGGGTTTGGGTAAAAGCCAATGGCAATAGCTTCACAACGGAAATGTCAGTGGAGAGACAAAGACATGCAGAGACATGGGTGAAACTATTAGAGCAGTTGATTTGGGTGGAAACACTCCATTGAAGCAAGCTTGAGAAAAGGCAAATTATGAGGAAAAAGTATTAATAATGAGTTGATTAAAATAAAAGCAGGTAGGTAGGTACCTCTGAAAATGCCAATCTGTCAGCAACATCATTTGTCCACTCAAAAAAGCGAGTTAACTGACGAGTGAGTCTTAAAACGGAGACAGGAACAGTGGTGACATTAGCATCTTGGCCAGCAAGCCTCTCGCACAAAGTAATGACCTCTTGGGTTGTCCAGGCACGAGGACCAGCAAAAGTAAGAAGTTTACCATTGATATTGTCATTTCGTAAGGCTATAAAAGTCAAGCGAGCAATATCCTGAGTATCCATGTAAGCGATTCTGGTAGGGGCATCAGTACCCCAAACAGATTTTTCTTCCAAGATAGGAACGGCGTACTGCCCGATAAGACCCTGCATGAAACCACATAAGCGGATGACTATGTGATTGAGGCCAGAATCACGGAGGAAGTTCTCTGTGCAATACTTGATCTCCATCAGTGGGACCTCTGGATGTTTGTGGCAGTTATGGATGGAATAGAAAACATATTTCTGAATACGCATTGCTTTGGCACATTGGATAAGAGCAACTTTACCTTCCCAGTCAACCTAATTATATAATAATTAGAAACTGATTAAATAAAACAAATTAGAAAAAGAAGAATTAGAATTATACTACTGACTGACTGTTTTGATGGGCTCCTCCGGACGGCCTGTGGCGCAGTCAATAATAGTATGAACACCAACCAAAGTAGCAGGAATAGTCTCAGGTTTACTAAGATCAGCATTAACAACTGTTGCTCCCCAATCTCGAAGGAAGTCAGCAGGAGCAGGCCTCGGCCTTACCAAGCACCTAACGTCGTACCCTTCGTCCAGTGCCCTCCTCACTATCTGCCTTCCCAAAGTTCCTGTGCCTCCCACCACCAGTATACTCGTTGACCTAACTGCTGTCCCCGGCCCTAGATTCACCGCCCCAACGACCCCCCTCTCCCTCTCTCTCTCTCTATCAACCACATCTCCTCCACTACTGCATTTCACTCCTACTACTCTCCTCCTCCTTCCACTAACCTCCACATGATGAAATAATGCCCCGTGTCTCACCCTACTACTTCCACTTCCACTACCACCTAATGCTATAGCCGTCGGTAGCCTCAGCACCGCCATTTTTTATTTTTTATTTTTTATTTTTTCCCTTTCTAATTCTAATTCTCTTTCTCTCTTCCCCCCTTCCAATCCACTACTTTACTATCTCCTGATCATTATTTCGCCACGTCGGATTATGCTACCACCGCACCCCTCTTATCTCATTCCATTCTCCATTTATTTCTCTCCTGTTATCCAATTTAACAGTATTCTTTTTCATAAATATTTGGCCACATATAAGAATTTTTTTTTTATATCATTTCTTTTAGGAATAAGAAAAATTTCTAAATATATTTTGAACTTAAATATTTTTTATACTCTTTTATATTCATTAGTAATGCAATTCATTTTTGCATTAGAAGTTGTCAAAGCATTTAATATTATTCAAAGAGTAATGTTAAATAGGACGAAGGATCATAATTTTTCAATATCATATTTGGGTAAATGGTAAAATAGAAAATAAATGAAAGGTAATGCAAATTCATATTAGTTCATATCTTACTTTTTGGTATGTATGTGATTAGTATTGGTATCATTGAGCACATTCCATATTAATATTATTAGTTTAAGAAAAGAGTTTAGAAGTTATAGTTGATTTTGAAATTAATGTCCACATATATAATAAAATAACATATGTGTCGCTAACATATCTCATATATCATAAATATTCCAATTAATGTCCACATATGTAATATCATATAACTTCTATAACTTCAAATAACATTCTAAATATTCCAATTATTTGAGATATGTATTTGGTATCATTGAGCAAAAACTTCTCTTCTTGTCCACTGTTTATATACAAAATTTGCTTCTTTCTTCGGATAATTCATAGCAGCAACTTGTCTTGGCAAAAGTTTCATCAGCGTTATATTTGCAATGGTAGCATTTGTGTATTTAGGTGAGAATATCGGTGGAAGTGTTTATTTATTTATTCTTTTTACTTTTTTAAGATTTATAGGTAATTTAAACATCAATCAATGAAAATTTGTGGCATAAAAAAATTTGCAATCGAAACAAATAATAAGTTGTGGTACCACTTACAAATTTATTTATATGGTTTGATTTTTATTGGTTGAAGGGTAAACCACCCACAAGTCTTTAAAGATAACTTCCGCCTCAAATTTTTTTTTTTAATAAATATTTATTTTATTTGATGCTATTTTCGATTTTAATTGTAACTAAAAGTCAACTAATTTATTTATCTTTAATGATGCTATTCTAAAAGTTTCATTTGTATTAATTTCTTAATATTTTGCGGGATGACTGTAATTGTATTTTTTTATCTAAGATTTAGAAAATTAAATATACTTAACTATGATCCTTAATAAATGTGAAATTTGATACTTTTCTTTATAATTAAGGTTGGAATGAGTAAATTTGATATTTTCTTTTTATTATTCTGTTACTTTTAAATTTAATTAGACTTTGAATCCGTGAATTGCGCAGGTAAATTATATATAAGAAATGATAGCTTCTATTACTTTATAAAATAGTATCATTTAAGAAAAATATAAATACATGGCTCATTTGTTACAAATTATT
>JBBPBT010001311.1:1629108-1644400 GCA_037974875.1 Cicer bijugum | reverse complement strand
CATTGTAATGAGAAAGAAAACAAAAAACAAACTTTAACGAAAGTACCTTAGACTATTTAAGGATAAAAAAAAAAAGATTTCTTTTTTGAATGTTGGACTCTAACATCATAGGCTTACTTAAATACTCATTAATCAATATCTAAATTCTATTGAGTCAAAAAAAAAGTGAGTTAATAGTATAGAAAATGATATGTGGTTTTTTTTACAAAAATAAATGGTTGAATAAATTACAATGCATAATAATATAATTAGTGGAATGAATACATTAAAAGACCAAAGTATTTAACTATTTCTAATTGAAAAGTTTAAATAATAATAATAACTTTTTTCTTTATACAACTAAGTGAGCATGCATGACTCTTGGATATTTTTAACACAGTTATCAACACAAATAATTTTACAATTTTACCCATAACGTAGGAGGGAAAATTTTACTTAACTAACTAATCACTTTTACAAAATTGCTACCAACACCCCCTATATTGCTATTCGCACCCCACAAAATTATAAAAATAAATAAAATGATCAAACTGCCCTTTCTTTTTATTTCATCTTCTTCAATACACTATTTCTTCATCTTCTTCATAACATAACTTCTCCATCTTCTTCATAACCAAACCCTTGACAGAAATTGTAAGTGTTCTTCATCCACCATTTTCATCAATCATCATCCACCATTTTCATCAAACATCTCCATTAATCATCAATCATCATCAACCAAGTTCTTAAAATCTTCATCATTGCTGTGAATCAAGTAAGTAATCATCATTCTTTGTTTTTGTTGTGTTATTTGTTTTGTTTTATGTATTTAAGAATGTTGTAATGCCTAAAACCCAAAAATGTAGCTTCCATTGTTGTTGCAGAAGCCAACTTGCGTTGCCCTAAACCCAGAAACGTACGTGAACTCAGTTCGTTAAAAAATTTCAAAAATCCAGAAACATACGTCAACTCAATTCACGTACGCAACAAAAAAATTCAAGTATTCAAACCTTACTTGAACTCAGTTCACGTAAGTTTTGGATTTTTGAATTTTTTGTTGCATACGTGAATTGAGTTCACGTAAGGTTTGCAAAATCAGTTCACGGACACATACGTGAACTCAACTCACGTAAACTTACGTGAATTGCAGTTCACGTCCCCAATTTTACGTGATTTCAGAATGCGTACAATACGTGACCTTTTTGGTTTCAAACTCCATTAATTACGTAATCTGAGTTCACGTACGTTTACGTGAATTCAGTTTGCGTAGAGGATGAATTTTTTAATTTTTTTAAACATACGTGAACTCAGTTCATGTAACAACATAACGTACGTGAACTGAGTTCACGTAAAATCCCCAGATTTGCAAAAAAAAATACGAACCAAAAACCAGAGCAACAAACATACCTTTTTATGATGAGTTTTGTATGTGAGTTAGTGAACTGTGATGAAATTTGATAAAAATGAGTTATGGGATAATAAATGTGTAATGTTGATGACAGGGGCAGTTTGGACATTTTGATTTTTTTGGTACTTTGGAGGGGTGTGAATAGCAAAATGGGGGGTGTTGGTAGCAAGAGTGTCACTTTTATTGATAAAGATTTTAAAAAATTTAATATACTTTTCTGTTTTCCCAATAGGAGTTGTCTTTTGTCCTTTGGATACTTTTACATAATTCCTCACATAAATTTTAGTTGTGTACAGTAATAAACGCGACCACGCTCTTTAATACCGTTCAATCAATATATAGACAATTCATGTTTCAAACTCGTATTTTTGTTTAAAAAATGGCACTACATGTCTACACATAAATCAAATTATTTACAAAGAGTAGTACTATTACTATTTACTTTTTGTTCTTTCATTCATTGACCAAAAGCAAAATCCTTTGGTTATTTCATGCGATCCTTTTATTTAGTACCTTTTTAGTTTTCTGGACTCTCTTGTTCATTAGTTTGGTGTTGATGTGTTGTGAAACCTCAAGTTCATATTTGAATTGCCTGCACTCAAGACTACATGCAGATATGCAATAAAGACTCATAGTGATTTGGTTCGCTGTTATTTGGGTGTTGAGGAAAACGCCAAAAACAAATATTTTTAAGAACAGAGAAGGGCAAGTGGATGATTTATTAGAAGATATCAAAATGAAGTCATGGAAGTGGTTAAGAAGTAAAGTGAAAGGATTGCCATTTCTCATTAATTAACGGATTTCAACTCCAAAAGAGAGCTTGGGATATTAAAAAGGTGCGTGGGGTGAGAGGAGGTAGTCAATACAGATCTGCTAGTGCGCGTATATGTGGCTGAAGGGCCAATTCTACTAATGCATATGATTGCACGGTTGCAGATCTATGCCGATAAAGGGACGAGGTTGTGGGTGATTTTTACTACCAATTGATTTGTTATAAATGCTGCAGTCTTTGTCTCAAGATGCACAATGTGAAGCATGGCACTAATATTAATTTGGTTCTGTGGCAGTAAGCTTAGTACTTTAAGCTCAAAGTGATTGTGACTTTTGGCAAGGCTCCAATGGGTTGGGCACATTATATATTATGTTGGTGGGTGTTGCAAAATAGTATGTGATACTACACTTTAAGATATATATTGTAATGAACCTGTTCGTGGTGTTTCCTTTTCTTACTTGGCATGACTTGTCCTAGTAAGATATATGTTATATAAATAAAATTCATCTGTATTTTAAAAAAGTATTAACTATGCTTGTTTATTCCTCTAAATATTGATGTATATAACCGTATAAAACTAACATTCACATTCAAATTAAAAATACTAAACAGCTCCAGTAGCACACAATATTCTCCCCGACAAATAGGTGGCTTATTCTAGCAACTGTTGGAAATTTCTTGTTATGTAGCTGTTAGCAGCTGCCAGAAGAAACCTCTCTACAGATAAAAGAAGACCCAGTATAGCAATGGCACAGGAACATCGTGATTTCATCTGACGGGAAGTGATACAATAAATTTCAACTGAACTCTTAGCACCGAGCATGTTATAAAAGCCAGCCTGACTCCACATAACAAACAATTCCTCCCACTAAATACATCACAGCTTTGTGCCAGGTACATGAACCGGCAGAATCTAGCAACTTCGCCAAATTAACACAAGCTGTCTCCTAAAGCATTCATTACTCTTTGGTAACCCACCTATGGCCCCTAACCTGATAGCCCCCATAGGTTTGATCACTACTGCTTTCCCCACCACTCTCTCCACTCATAGATCCAGATTTCCGACGGTGCTTCTTTCCCCTCAACATTGCACTATCGCTGACACTCCCATTCAAGAGAGGGTCGTCAATTCCCCGAATCACCCTCCTTGCAGGTGATGATGCGATGCAACTATCATCCTTGATCCTTCTTTTATCCTTGTCATGCTTTTTAATGTTTTGAGATATCCTAATTAGTTTTTCATTGAATCTAGTGATCCCCTTTTCCACAGGCTCCACTGCTTGATGGACCGTGAACTTCACATCTTTCACAATCTGAATGATACAAAAAAAGAGAGGTAAATAAAAAATTGTGAGGATTTGAGATTAGTATGAAGTGCAGTGAAAAAAGATAATTGTGGACAGTTTTCAATCTATTGTTGTCTTGAAGGTTCCTAATAAGTCCATCTTTTATAGCACTGTTTGGAAAATAAAGTAATAATGGGTATAGGGCAAAAACTGTATAAGTGAACATATAAAAAAAATTATTTCAGATAATTGTACCACACTTTATGTCTCCATTATCCTTAAAATTATCCAAGATCTCATCACCTAGTATCCATCGTTTTTCTATTCCTACAAATATTTTCTTTTAAGAAATAATAAACTAGTGTTACACCCTTTTAGATAATTTTCTTAAGAAAAATTACAGTAATTGACAACAACAGATATTAAGTCATGAGAAAAATTAAAAAATTAAGTTTATGCACACATATTTAGTGTGCATCTAAATCAAGTTTCAATAGAGAGCACAGCACAGCTACATCTACATCTACATGCTGACACACTACATGGACGGTTTACTGTGGACTCCAGTTTAACAACTTAAAACGGCAAACATTAGGAAATGATCCATACAAGCATGTTTAAATAAATAAATAAATAAATAGCTACCATATCATCTGAAACAATTTTTCATTTTCTTTTCCCACAGAAAAATATGCTCGTATTTCGAAGGTTTGAAAACATTATGTTGATTATAGTCATAAATATAACTATTCTCTACTATTTATTATCGTTGATAGTGTTTCCTTAGTTTTCTATTTTTCCCTTCTTGAAGAGATTCTCTTGTACAACCTCATTGTGATATATAAGTTATTCACTCTAAATTATACAGGTTGTACCAGAGCTCTCTTTCATTCCTCCTACTTTTCTTCTGCTAAACTTCTGTAAGGGTTTCAGCAGCCAAGGGTGCTGACCCTCTGTCTATTAAGTCTGGTGATGCATATAAGTTGAAGCCACCGCAGAACTGCTTCAGGCGTCAAAACTTCAGCCGGAGCCATCACCGTCACACCTCCTGCCATCTCTGATTTGTGTGTTGTCAAAATGCCATCTCTGGGAACTCATCCACACCCTCCCACACACCACAGCCGCATGTAATCTCTAGCAGTGGGAGCAGCGCGCCAACTTCCCAATGGCCGTTTCGGACAGTGTTTGCTCTGTTATGATCGCTGGTCTCTCCTCTTCCTGTTTTGGCTCTATCTGGCGCTTAGGTCTTTAGTTTCAACATCCATATTTTGGTTTTTTGTGCGTCTTCTTTCTCATATTTGGCGAGTTGCTGCTCTGTTTTGGATTTTCTGGTTGTTGGTCACACCTTTGAGATAGGATCTTGGATTTTAGATTATGGTGCTTCTGATCATATAGCTAGTAATATATCCCTTTATCTCTAATTTGTCACCTACCAAAACCTCACGGCATTACCCTTGCAAAAGGTTCTAAGACACAAGCTACTGGTATTGGTCAAACTCCACTCCTTCCATACTTGTTTCTAAATTTTGTCTGATGTGTACTTGGCTGCCCTTTTAATTTGATTTCAATTAGCCAACTCACACGCTCTCTCAATTGCTCCATAACATTTACCTCTAACTCCTTTTCTATACAAGACCAAAGTATGGGACAAACGATTGGAACAAGATCTAAATCACGAGGTCTTTATAACCTCCATACACTCTATGCACAATTTCTGCATCTCCAAAACTAATTCATCATTGTTTGGGACATTCAAGCCTTGATAAATTAAAGTTGTTGGTTCGTCATATTTTATATTTGAAATCTTTGGATTGTGAGTCTTATCAGTTTGGCAAACATGTTAAAATGTCCTTTCCTAGTAATGTCAATAAAAAATCCATGCCCCCCCTTGATATTGTTCATTTGGATGTTTGAGACCTAGTCTTCTGCCTTGTATTTTGGAATATAGTTATTATGTCAAATTCATTGATGATTTCTCGAAATACACTTGAATTACATTTTTAAAGGACTATTTAGAACTATTTGGTGCATTTTAGACCTTTTGCTTAGAGATAAAGACCTAATCTGGGAAGACAAATTGAATTTTGAGAAGTGACAATGCCAAGGAACGTGCCACAATTGTCTACACATGCCACAACATATTGTAAACCAGTTGATACTCCTATGGACCTCAATGTGAAGCTTCTATAGAATTAGGGAGAGTTGTATCCTATCTCTGGAAGATAAAGAGATTAGTTGGGAAATTAAATTATCTCTCACTATGACCAGATCAAATATTTCATTTTCTATCACTGTTGAGTCATTTTCTAAACTCACCTTATGATAACCATTGGAGTGTTGTGCTTCGGATCTTAACGTATATTACAGGGTCTCCTAGGAAAGAACTTGTTTATTCAGACAAAGGTCACACCCTAGGTAGTCAACCGCAGCTAATAGAGGCGCAATCACGGTGGTGTGGCGTGGAACGGCTGCTGGCAGCTATGGGGATCAGGATGACAATAGGATGGTCATTCGGTTGTTTTATGTTGGTTTAGGTTGAAACAGAACAGACTCTCTAATTTCTAGAGGATTGGTAGTTTGTAATAGTTATTTTCCTTGTTTACAACAGTTTGTGTTTTTCCCCAGTTATGTAACCACCTCAGTTGAAAGTTATCCACAGAAAAACATCAATAATAAATCCCGTACCATCCCTATTATTTTGTCCAATACTTACCAACTTATTTAAGATCGTTCATATAGGAGGTCAAGTGCAAAGGCAGAAGAATATAATGCTAGGGCCCACATTACTTGTGAGCTTTATAGATGAAACACTTGTTACAAGAGTGGGAATTTTGTGAACTATGTCCTACAGAAGTTATGTGTGCTAATCAGTAGGCACTGCATCTTTCTTCAAATCCTGCTTTTCATGAGGACTAAACACAGAAGTTGATTGTCACTTTATCAAAGAGAAGATCCTTGTTGGTATATCATTAAAACCTTTTTTTAGCTCCAATAATTAGCTGGCTAATATCTTCACCAAATCTCTACTGGAACCTTCAGATTGATTATATATTTGTAACAAATTGGATGCATATGATATATATGTTTTAGCTTGAGGGGGAGTGTTGACTATAGTCATAAATATGATTCCTTAGTTTTATATTTTTTCTTTCTTGAATATAAATTTGTACAACTTCATTGTGAGTATAAGTTATGCACCCTAAATCATCCAAGTCATTAAAAGTAAAATATTATTTATGACACAATAACTTACAATAATTTGAACGAAGATGGTTTCTTTCATTTCTGAGTAACTATGAATCGGTGCCTGTCTGACAAGTTCATAATAATGCTCTGAAGGGTTCAAATTTTCGTGGAATGACAGAACAATAAAATTTCCTAACCTTTACTAGGAAGGGGGGATTTTGCCAAATGTTTATTAGCATCACATGCCAAGAAAAGGAGGAAAAAATCATGTAATATTATTGTGTTTGAGGAAACTTACATAGCCGCCACCACCAATAACAACATCACGGACACTCTCTCTTATTGTCATCCCACTCTTGGCATCAACATCAGGTGCAGGAAGACGCAGTTTTGTGGGTCTCTCACTGTCTCTAATCTCATCAGGGTCAAGAGGACAATCAGCAGAGTAATCTCCGAGAACTGAAACACTTCCAGGAAGGCGGTCTCCCATTAGCTCATAAGGCTTTGCTGGAAATACGTACAGGTGAACTATGGAAGCAATGCCCATCTGTGCTGGATGAATACAAAGTATTGTTAAACTTCATTATTTCTTTTATCTGAAGCATTCATAAAAATCTAACACGTGAAGATAAGGGAAGAACGTTCAACTTTTTAACAAACTGTGTAGAAACCCAGGAGATAGAGTGTTGAAAAACCACATATGAAACAGCAAACTACATAACATAAAACATGAAATATGAAACTTTCAAGCATATATTCATCCCATGACATTGGGTTGCTTTGCTTGATTATTATTGTTAAGAGTTTCAAAATGAATGAGATATGGCCTGGAAATATGCTTATAATTTGGATGTATCTTTCACCTTGCATGCTGGTTTTGCAGTGTTGAGTTAAGTCCAACCTAAACATTAAGATGGTAGAGAATCTACCCAAGATCTATTGGGCAACCCGATATTGGGCCACTCAAATCACACATCAGATGTTCCAGTCTTGGGCATGAATTAAGTGTGCTAAGAGTCTCATATTGGATGAGATATGACTTTAGTTAGGCTTAACCAAAATTTTCAGAATTATTACGATCAATTAAGTTATCAATCACTTGACGTCAGTGTTTATAAGTTGGGGCTTACAGCTAATACCTCTTCCCATGAAAAACAAACAACCACCAAAGTCTTTTATCACTAAGTTGGGTCAATTAAATGGATCAAATGACACTAATGTTCTACTGTGAATTGAATTTAATGATAGACTGTTTAAATCTGAATCTCTGTTAATGGATTGACCTATAGTTTTCCTTGGTCTCTATAAATATTGCATTGTCCTTCGTTTGATCTAGTCTCCTTACAATGCTTCTATAAGTCTTCTCCATACATACTCAAACCACCCAAAATGAGACTCTACCATCTTTTCTATAATGCAGCAACTCTAACTTTCTCTCTGATTATTTCATTCCTAATCTTATATTTACATTAAATTATTCTTATTATGCAGTCACCGAGCTATAGTGTGATATGATTGTTTTCACAGACCTATAGTTCCATGAAAAGTAATCATATTATATTAAAGATTGGTGACAATATAATTATTTAATATAAAGATATGGAAGGCATAGACCAATTCACAGCTTAATTAGCAACAAATTGACACAAATCATCTAGAGATTCTAGACGAGTTCACATGCTCAAATCGCACAATTAACTCAACAACAGGATGATTATCAAAAGAAATTATCCATTCGACAGATCACTTTCACTAACCAAGGCCCTGCATTCCAGATCGGGGAGGAGCAGGGCATTCGAGTCAGTCACGGTTGCATAAAAGTTTCCTCACAACAGTAAGTTGTAAGACATATTGGACATAAATGCCGAAGCAATAGCTCAAGCAAAGAAGCAAGCTTAACTCCTGTGAAGAACATCTACCTCGATGCAAATGATGAAATCTTGAACACTTGACTTAAACTGCAAGCCTTGTGCTATGGGACTTTTGAACAAACCAAACGTATATAGGAGAGCAATTGCCACACCTTGCCACCAAGTGAGAAACACAATAGATTTAAATGTCAAAAATTTGGCCAATGGCTTTATATGAGCCAATTCGTCCTTCGTAACAGTATAAAATTGAACAAGGCAGTACAATGCCCACGACTGACTGAAATTCAGAACCACTGCCACATAAGGATACCTACAAATGTAGAAAATAGGTCATATGGTCGGTCAGAAATACCTAAAGTGGTTTACCTGTCACTACAAAGAGCATAATAAGACAAACTTTAACATGAAGATAGCAAACATTTGAACATGGAATTTCACCTACCAAATCCAGAATTATCTTATAAACAATTCAACATCACTTTATGAAAATAATTCACAATAGAATAAGTAACAGGCAGACGTAAACATAATCAATGGCATCGCATAAGAAGGTGTGGTTTAAAGAGAAACGATAAATACTTTAAACACATCAACCTAATGATTTACTAATTTCTTAGGGAGTAAAGAATGACAGCAAAGGCACAAGCATTTAATACTTTTGAGAGTTTTAAAACTTCCCTTTATGTCTTATTTTTCCTCCTTACATAATTAGGAGGATTACCAAGCTAGTGTTTAAGAAGATTTAGCATTTCTCTAGTTTACTATATTGGAGCGCAGAATGTTTTTTCTCCAACGATGAGAGGAAACACCAGCTAAGTAAAAAATTCACAAGAAATTTACATCCTAAAACAATAGAGTATCACACTTCATAGCCAGTAGGAGGCTCATCTACGATGTGAAGGCTAGGGAGTCGGGTGTGAGCATATAAGTTAATTATTGTATGTAAGGAAAACAAATAAATTGAGAGTGAGAGACAGGAAAGAAAATGGAGAAGAGTGAAGAGAGAGAGAGAGAGAGAGAGAGAGATGTAATTTGCTTACCCACATCCTAATTTAAATTCTCCTTCACAGTAGACTCCAAAGGCTTCAAGGAATACGGCCAAAATAGCAGTGAAAGATTTGATGATCATCTGTAAGGAGTTGGAGAGATTTAAAGCAAAGAAAATATATATGAGAGAGATGAAAGAGTAAAGTGAGATTGATAAGCATACATACATACTGAACAATACCAAATTTGACAATTTGGTAAAAGCGGCGGCCAAGTATCCAGGGTTTAAGGAAATAGTTGATAGGAAAAGGATGGGATACAATGCCGCAGTGAGAAGAATGGTGCAGAAGAGGAGTTTTAAAAGTAGCACGACCTTCTCTTTCCATAAACTCAAGAGTCCTTTCCTCACCGCCCAGGCAGGCAACAAGGTATCTTCCAAAGCAATACATGGCAAAGGATTCGTAGCAATCCCTCAGTATCTCGCAGTCAACACTAATTGATGGATTGACCAATGATACAAACTGGTGAATGAATAGCAAGTGAGTGTCGATGATGGATATGAAAAATAGCTAGCTACAAAAAAATGTGAACACACTACTTACAGATTCAATAGAGTAGCAGGGAACCATGAGGATAACTCCAATCAAGAACTTCTGCTCCTCGGGATTCTTGTATGCGGAGAGATGCTCAAATAGAAGATAAACGGAGAGAGTAACAGTGGTGAGGAGAAAGGCTGCGGCTATTATAGTTGCCCATACAGGAGGCGAGTAAACCAATTCGATCATTCTCATTCTTTTCAAAATGTGATCACAATCACGATCACAATTACGACGGAAGATCCACAATGGAATCAATTAATAATTAATTGATCGCTTCAGATCAGAGACCACACCAATAATATAATATAGAGACGTTTTAGGTCAACCTTATCTTATCTCCGTCGTCGACTCAATCACCATAATAATAACAATTCAGCAGCTCTTCTCGCACTCATCCCCCATCTACGCTCCGACATCACCCTCCCCTCTATCATCACTCTACCAACAGACTCATTTCAAGCTAATCAAACCACACCAGATATTCAACGGGTTCAAAACTTATTTTATATTAACCATTATTATTCGCCAAAATATAATACTTACCTTAAATAAATAATCATTTTTAAATTTCACAGTAATAATATATCAAATTTAAATTATATACTAATTTTTAATTAATTATACTTTTAGTTCTCTGTTTTAAATATAACAGTTTTTATTTTTAATTTTTTTAAATAAAAAATTGACAATATAACATATTTTAAATAATATATTACATAATAAACGATTAAGACTTATGAAATTACGATGAATTTTTTTATTTTTAATTTAATTAATAATATATAATTATTTAATACAATTAAATAGTTATGTATCATTTAAAATATGTCAAATTGTTATTTTTAGTTAAAAAAATTTAAACATAAACAAAAAAATCAATTTTTAAAATAAAAGACTAATTACGTAAATTAATGAAAATAATAAAATTAAACTGTAATCAAACTTAATTTTTATTAATAATTAATATTATTATATAGAATAATACAATTTTAAATTTTTCTATACAATTATTTTAAAAACTTATAAACAAACAAATTAACATAAGAACATCAATGTACTAGACTTTGAGTGAAAAAAATGAATTCACTAAACCTCTCTATTTTTCAACACTAAACCTCCCTTCAAAAACAAATAATTAATTTGTTCAACTAAAAGAAATAAAAATAGAACCCGATAGATTGATGCAAGCATATAGACCTTATAGAATATAGACCCAAAACTTTTCACTTGAAAATAATAACTCTTTACGACCGCTAGATAACATGAGCTGAATATCACTAACTTAAATGGATGGTTTAGATTATAAACTGTGTCTTGTTTCAATATCTCAAAAAAATTGTAACTTTTAACTCCCGCCTTTTACATTATCTTCATGCTATTCCTATTCATTTCGCCTTAACACGGTCTCATGTTGATCACAAACAAACGAATGGCAAATGAAACTCTTTAAGTGCAAGGACTTCAACCAATTAATCCAGCACCAAGGCATGAAGCTGAAAACAATTGTCCTCAAATTGTTACAAATTGAATGAAATATAGACGGACAACTGCAATGACGTTGGTGCAGCAACCATGATTATTTTAAGTGGTTACACTTTCATTTTTTCATAAATAAGGCCGAATGAATGATAATTTATTGTTCATTTTGCTAATGTAGACGTCATTTTTCTCATTCTTTAATGTTTGTACCATTTGCTCCTTCAACTTGAATGCTCTTGATCTCTCCATTTGCTTAAACACATTATTTGCATTAAATTTACACAAAACACACACCACTTAAAAGCTTTGGAAGCTTTAAAATGAACTAAACATTATTTGCATTAATTGAACTAAAACACTTTTGACCTTATTTGTTCATACTTTTGCCACAGGAACTCATAAGCTTTGAACGACTTCACTTATGTCTCAGTGACTTATATTCTTGTCACAAACTCACTTTCATTGCCAACATAACTCAACAAGGATAGTCTCATATACCATATATATCACATGACTTCTAAGTTTTAGTCTGTCTAACATGTGCCATCAAATCCATCATAAGAATTTAGATCTTAATAAATTCCATGCGAATATTGGGTCACAAATCCTTAGATTTATCACTCTTTGTCTAAGACCGTCCTTTTTAGGTTATGTTAATAGATTTTATTCTAAAAGGCATCAATTGGTGGTGGCATTGGTGTTTGAATGGATCCACAATTCTACTTTAGCATCGATGTTAGATGTTAGGCAGTATATAAGTTTATACTTCAAATTGACACTCTTCCATGTGTCATGTTTTAAATTAAACCCATTATTATATTTTGCTTAATACTAGCTTGGTAATTGTAATCCTTGGTACGTACGTGTGCCTTTGCATAAACACAAAATAAAATGTTGTTAATTCTAGAGGAGGTGTGTGTTAATTGGATAAACAAGGTATCTAAAAATTATAGGGGTCTTTGTCATTAAAAATGAATTTTTATGATTTTGTTTGGATTGTTTGGATTGATAGAATATGGTGGAATGAAGTGGTATATAATGATGTTCTATTGTTTAGATATGTAAAACATAAAGTAGAATTAAGTGGGGGTATGATGGGATCCATTCCATTCAATTCCATCATCTTTCCTTATCTTTCATTCCTCCCAATGGGGTGTATGAGATGGAATTATGGGTAGCAAAATGCATGGATTAAGATGAAATTATATTTGAATGATAATGGATCGATCAAAACAATTCGTTAGTCCATTAAAAGTTATTTAAAAATATCTAATCTAATTTATCCATTAAAAATAAAAACCATCAAATCCATCTCATTACTTTCTTTTAACCGTTTTAATAAATAAATTATAATATTTGTTATTATTTTAAAAATAATATTATTTATTATTTTTTAAAAATATATTTTATTTTTTTATAGAAAAATTATGTTTTTTTTTATCTTACAAAATTGTTTTTGATATTATTGTTAAAAAAAAATTTAAAAATTATAAAATATAATTTTATTTATTATACTAAAAAAACTATATTTTTACTGAAAAGAAGATAATTAGAAGAAAAAAAAAACAATATATTTAATAGAAATAAAGGTTCTTATACTATTTTTAAAATAACAACAATAAATTAAATATTGGCAAGGGAGCTCTAGTGACCACCATGAGGAGCTCCAATGATCTACGGTAGTCAATGGTGAGATTTCAACAGTGTTCGGAAGAGTTGACGACCGACTGACGAGTGACGACCACCATCAACCACAATTGGCATTACTAATTATTAAATAAATTATATTATTTAAGTTTTTATTTTAAAAAATAAATTGTCTATTTTAAAATTATTACAAAAATGATTTTTAAAAAACTAAATAAATTCCTGTTTTTCTTTCAAAAAAAAAAATCCAGTTTTTGTTACTAAAAAAATACTCAATTTTGAAATTAAAAAAAATGTTAGTAAAGACAAAATAACAAAAACTTCATATTTTTAAAAATAATTATTATTAAAATAATTTTCATAAATCACTTAACTTTAAATAATAAAAAAAATGATTTTTATTTATTTATATAAAAAAGTAGTTATTTTTAATTTATTTAAAAGACTGTTTTTATTTAAATTAAACAAACACTAATTTTTCTGTAAAGTTAACAGTCTTTTAATTAAAAATGACTTTTTAAAAACAATACAAATAATATTTATTAAATGTATATATTATACATGTTAAATTGATTTTTCAATCCTCTAACTTATTTATTTGTTTTATTTTAGTCTCCTAATTAATTTTTGTCTTTTTTTTTTCTCTCATTACTATGTCCCCGTTAGTCAATATAATATTTGTAGTTGTTTTGATCAAGGACGTTTATATAATATATCTACCTGGGTAATATCTAAAAGACTATGGACCAAAAATAGATTTTTCTCATTTCACCATTTTTGCAAGTTCACGGTTGTCTTCATCTTCTCCACCAAAATTAGTGTCCTTCTCCTCCTCACCTCAAAACAACTTCATCTCCATTTTTGTAACTTGCCCAATCACCAAATCTTAAAATGCCGAGAATTAAGTGGTTGCGAAGCTATGGTTTAGATAGTCGACCAAACAACAACACATGAGCATCGTCTGGCACGAAGAGTCGTTCACTCAAATATGAATGTAATTATATTTCTATAGTTAAGAGTTTTTGTGATAGTAGGACCATTAATTTTAGAAAAAATAGTCAAAACCATAAATCTTATAAGGTAAGATAAAAGAACCAAAAAGAAAGAAAACCCTAGAAGCAAACAAAACCGTAAATCTTGAACAAATAAAATCAAACCACATGGACGTGACAATTTTCTATACTTCCACATTCGTTGGTTGTGTTGTACATCACTGTCCTCCTTATTTTCTACATCTCTTTAAGTGAATATAATTGTCATGAGAAATAGAGTTTGAATTGTGACCGTTTAAAATATGTTTTTTAAAATTACTTCTTAAAGACAAAACTTTAGAATGTTAGATTAGTATGATGAACTTACTTGTGCTCATAGAATGATTAACAATAAAATTATATTTCAAGTTGATAGTAATGTGATTTGGTGAAATAACAAAATAATAAAATATAAAAGTAAAGAAATAATAGAAAAGAAATATATTGGTTTACCTAATATGGGCTAATCAAGTCCTCACAACTCGTGAGATTTTCAATTCATATATGTAATATCATTATGGGATAAATTATCACTTATAAAATAATTTTTTGTATTCTTATACATATGACAAGTTCTCACTTATAAAAAATTCAAAATAATTATCTTACATGAGAGAAATGATCACTTAACGTAGTGAATTATCACACTTGAGATAAATTCTCATTAATAAAAATTACAATATAACTACCATATATGAGATCATTTATTATTGACGAGATTAAACTATCATACACGAGACAAATAATTATTGATCAATTAGAATTATAAAATAACTATAATACAAATAACAAGTTGCCACTTATTAATATTCTGAATCATATATAGAATAAATTATTATTGATGAAATTAAACTATCAAATACCGTTCAAGTTGTCACTAGTATAATTTTTGAAAATAATTATCATACACAGGATAAATTGACATAAAAGATAAATTTTCACCTATAAAATAAATGAAATTTAACTATCATACAAAAATAAAATTTTAACTATCATATTATGATATGCCATACACAAGATAAATTGTCAATTATGAAATTGAACTAT
>JBBPBT010001311.1:1584969-1628948 GCA_037974875.1 Cicer bijugum | reverse complement strand
AAATTAAAATTACAAAATAACTGTCATTTTGATAACATTGTCACATATGAACATTTTTAAATAATATTATACGGTGTAAATTGTTACTAATGAATTTAAACTGTCAAATACAATACAAATTGTCACTGATATAATTTTGAAAATAGTTATCATAACAATCATATGAAAATAATTATCACATGTGAGACAAATAATTAGTGATAAATTAAAATTACAAAATAACTCATTCAAATAAAATTTTTCATTGATAAATATTTTTAAATAACTATCAAATACGAAACTAATTGATATTAATTTTTTATAAAATAACAATTATATATGGAACAAATTGTCATCAATTAAATCATCATACAAAGAATGAGTTGTCAAAAAATCAAAATAACTATCATAGATATGACTTATTGTTATTAATGAATTAAACTATCATACACCAAACAAGTTGTCATTAATAAATATTTCAAAATAATCATCATACACGTGATAAATTACCAAACACAAGATTGAACTATCAAACATATGACAAATCCCCAAAAAAAATTTATTTTATACATCATACACTTGTTGACAAGTTATCATTGATGATTTCTTTAAATAATTATACAAATTGCCACTAATAGAACTTTTAAAATAACTATTTATAGTGACACGAGTTAACAATCACTTATGAGATTAAATATTTAATAAATTTTGTCCCTGTAACATTTGTTTAAATATTTTTCACCTTCATTTAAATATTTTCTTTTGATGATATATTCCTAAATTATATAAGTTGATTTGTTATTTTTTAAACCAGATAGAGAAATAAACATTTATTTTGTTGATGAGTTATTTTTACTAAAACAACATATTTTATAATATATCAATTTTGGGTAGAAAAAGTGTAGTTTATTCTAAAATACCCGTGCGGATGCATGAATCTTTAACTAGTTGAATTTTTTGGATGAGTATGATTTATCTATAAAATTAAATAGATGAATATAATTATATTCATTAGTTAATTTTTAGTTTATGGATGAATTGATGAATAAATGAGTGAATAGATAACGACTTTATAAATAAAATTGCCACCTCAAGATGAAGTCCAACGTTTTAATTTTTTAATTACCAAATTATCCCTCTAAACAAAACACACAAATGAAGCATCTGGATAATTGCTTTGCTATTTCACTTGTGCTTCTCCATTAGTAATTCTATTTGCTATAATCATAGTTGTAACGAGATTTCTTCATTGTTATTTATTAGTTCTCTTTGCTTTAGTTGCAGACCAAGTTATCAACTTTTACCAGTCAATTTGCAAACTAATATTCTTCATTGCATACCATGATTGCGATAACGAGATTTCTTAACTACTTACTACCAATTTCGTGATCCCTTATGATTATATTATATTTTTCCTTTATATATGTCCCTCATTTTTATAAAGTTTTAATTTGAACTTATGTGAATTTCTTTTAATAGTGTTTTTAAAGATAATATGATTTAATTATTGTTTTTTAAGGTAAGACTAAAAATTACAATTCATTATATTTTATCCACTTTATTAACAAAGAGTATCATTCAATTATAAAATACCCACAATTGAATAAAAAATTTGTTCAGTTTCATCTCGGTAAGTCTAAGGAGATAAGTGTAATTTCACTTTATAAGAACAAAATTGTATTTTTATTTTATTTTACTTTTATTATATTTGAATCTGTCCGAATCGGTGGGTTGAGCTGTGATAGTAGTTTCCAATTTCCAACTTGGCGGAAAGCATATGGCGAAAGTTTTCTGTGATTTTCGGTTACTTCTCTTAGTTGCAGCTGTCGTATTCATCTACATCCAGGTGCTGTCTTACTAACCCTAACCCTTACTGATTCGGTTTCCCATTGTTATGTGACTGTAACCTGTCGTTCACACTTGCTCAGATGAGACTTTTCGCAACACAATCAAAATATGCTGATCGTCTCGCTGTTGCTGTAATTCAACTCCCATCACTTTTCAGATTGATTTATATTTCATATTTGCATAATTGGTATATGTTAGATCATCAACGTTTCATTTTTGTTTCACAGATTGAAGCTGAAAACCAGTGCACAAGTCATAAGCGATCACTGATTGATCAAATTAGCTCGCAACAAGGACGCATTGTGGCCCTAGAAGGTTTCCTATTTTTTTTTATTATTTAATTTGGAATATCTTATTAATCATTTGATATTGCCCTAATATCTTGGCCATGTTTATCTGTTTTCTTCATAGTCAAGGTTGACCTTGAAAAAGCCCGTAATAGGAAAATCTACAATTTCATAACAAACGTTGTTACGGAAGTTGTGTTCCTTAAATATTTGGTTGAATTGAACGTACAATTAGGTGCTTTTATGATCCGAATAGAATAGAATTAGGCCCAAATTTCATTAGGTAATTTAGGTTATGAGTCACCAAACTCTAGAAGGATCTAGATAGACCAGTTATGGCGAGTCATGGGTATATTTGTTAGAGTATGCCATTTATGTTTTACTATAAAGGACTTTGTGGATTCTGGATTGTAAACATTACCAAGAAATTTATGAAAAAAGGAGTTATGTTTAGAATATTTTTACCATTAGTCTTTAGTCTCTTTTATAATATTTACTTCTCCAGTAACGTACCTCAAACAAAGGTACATTACAGGTGCAGTGCATAACAACTGCATCAACAGTTGGCATTGTTTGTTTGAAATGGCTTTCAAACAAAACGTTTTATGCTCATATGAATAGTCCGTCAAGGCCATCGATTATTCTCGTTATCCTACACTGTAGTACATTAGGTTGAGAAGTGGTGACGAAATTTCTATTAGAGCAGGGTGAAGTGGTCCTTTACCATACCTCATGATTGCTTATATACTTTTATTTGGACAGGCTTCTGTTGTGCAGATTCATTGTACTTGTAGGTTTCTAGATGGGTTTTGCTAACTATCAGGTCCAAGGTTAAATTCCATTGAGATTAATATTTTTTACTCCTGCAATGTCGCAAACGAGCTCACACTGTTTATCATTCAGAGGGCCAAACTCATGGAAACTGACCATGTGAGGCATTATCTTGGAATACCATTAGTTTAAGGGCACCTTGAAGAGAACACACATTACTTTGGCTTTATGGATGGAACTCAAGGCACCTGTCCCTTGCTTGAATTGAAGGATGACCCTGACCAAAGCTTTTATTGCAATACTCATTTATTGCTGTGAAGACCACATTATTCTCTAGAAATATTATCTTGGAGATAGAATATCATCATCTGGGAGCACAATTAGCAATACATGTTATCCATATCATTAAATGGAGCATCCAATATCAAGCTAAAAACTTATCCTTTATGATTCGGGCTTGTATATTGAAGATGGGATGGGGGGTTGTGTCTGGCTGCAATGACATATGTGTGGAAGAGTACAAAAGATTAAACAGTAAATGCAAACCCCTATTTATAGGGATACAAGACTTATGATTCTAAGTATATAAGGAAATTAGAAAACAAATCATGATAGTAGCCTATGTTGTCAATGGCGCGACTGCGGGGCTGTGGCACAGAACAACGGCTAGCTTCTCCCACACACGGTAGTACGGACCAGAATGGAGGTGCGACCGTTGTGGCTGTCGTCACGTCTCAGTTTCACACTGTGTTCATGATGGGGGGATATTATAGAGGTGCTACAGTGTTCGGTGTTTGAAAATCCAAAAATACCCTGCAAATAAAGTTGTTACAGGGGCATTTTAGGGTTTTTATGTGGTAAAATTTTCTATTCCCCTCTTTTCTTCACATTATTTGCTTCCCTTCACATTTCCCTCTTTCTTTCTCTGCTGCAAAACGAACCACAACCTTCGCTGTCGCAGTTGCTGCCATCTCTAGCCTCTGTCGCCAGGGCAAGGTAATTCTTTCTTCTTTTTGCCTTTTTTCTTTCCGTTTCCTCTTCTTCATCTGTTTTGTGCGAACAAAACCGAGGTTCTTTCATTTGTTCATTTTAAAATTTATTCCCATGTGTGGTGCACCAGGTTCTTCTTTTGTGCTTTTATTTGTCTATATAATTCAAGTAACAGCTAACCCTCAAGCTTAAGTGTACTAAGCTTTAAGCCTGTGACACTTAAGCGAACTGCATTGAAAGTCACTATTCTAATATAATAACCAACTTTTGCAAACTGCAGGCGTTGTGATGATATTTAGTGAAACATTGTCCTTTTCCTGAAACAACAACTTAAGTGTGGGCCAGGTCATGACTGGCTATGTTGTTAATAGTACCGCAATTGCAGAATTGCAGAGCAGAAATGACCTTTGGTGCGAAGCTTTTTGCTGGTTATCTGCGTTCAACAGTTGCAGTGTTCACAGCTGCAAATCATGATAATAATGCGGCTGTATAGTCCTTTTGCTGCCACTATTCCATTAGAAAAAATACTCATGTCTAATAAATAAAAAACTGAAATATAAAAGAAAATTATTATATATATGTAGTATAAATTACTTAATGAAATATTTTAATATAACTTATTTAGTATATATTTATAATATTAATTATTTAATAAATATAAAAAATATTAGAATTCGGGATTTTTGGGAACTCAACAACGCAGTGACTGGACAGGTCACAGAGGATGGTATAGCTTTGGTATCACAATTAATTTGTTGGGTTTTAGTTAAGAGGGGAAACATTAAGTGAGAAAGACTTTTTAATATGATAATGGTGTACTAATATTTTTGATAATTAACTTGCTACTGATTTGATAATTGCCTTGATATTATTTAGTTGATGCAAAAAACAAAACCTTATTTATAGGGTATGTAAGGGTTCCTATAATCCTAAATAAATAGGGAAATTAAGAAACTAAGTCATGATCTATGTTGTCAGTCACGGATAGGCGAGGAGCGTCCAACCCCGAAAATGGGATAGCGGGATCGCGATAGTGTGATGACCGTTAATGTGAAGACCAAAAAACAGTATATAAGCTAAACATAAAATACAAACAGTAGACAACACTACTATAAAATAGCAACAATAAAATACACACAAATAAATGGGTAATCATACTTCATATTACATAACCAAAATGTAACATATCAAAATCAATATCTAATAGTAATAAAAAAATAAGTTCTAATAGTAATCAAATTCTACTAAAACAGTGGCAGAACAGTGGAAGACAGAGGAAAAACAGTGGAAAAACAGAGGAAGAAGAAGAAGAAAAACAGAGGAATAAGAAAAAACGAAAGAAGAAAAGTGACGCAAAGAACAAAAACAGAGGAAGAATAATGAGAAGAAGAAGGGTCGTGGTCGTTAACTGTTCACTGGAGGAGCAGATGTAGAAAGGTCAAGAAATAATATAATATTAGGGATTTGGGTGCGAAAAAATTCAAATACCCTTAATGAAATTAAGAAATTCTAAAAAACCTGTAAAAACAGAGTCGCAGTTCATGGATCCGGGTCGGACACAATGCATCAGCACGTTTAGGACGCTATTCGCGGCCACGTTCACCGCAATTGATGACAGCGGTTTCACGGCTCGACGCGACGCGGGGGCAGACGACGTCCGGCGCACCGCATTTCCGCTATTGCGTGCTATCCCGACGCTATTGACAACAGAGGTCATGATAATAACCAAGTAATATGGAGAACTATTCTTAGGAGATAATAAGAAAATACTTTAAGATTAGAAATTGATCGTACAATGTCAAAATATGTTCATGTTTTATTATTAAAAATATCCCTCAAGTATAGGGATTTGGTTGTGTAGGAGTACTAATAGGGATTTAATTATATAGGAGTAGTAATAGAGATTTGGTTGTATAGTAATCTAGTACATATATCTGATGTATTGTCAACATATTCAATTCAATAAATATATTTTACCCTAATTCTTCAAGTACAAAATCAATTAAGATGCTCTAATACAATATCTTTGATATTATAAGATATTGTCTAATATTCTAAGAGATTTGATTAGTGGTTATAAGTGGTAGACACCCCCCACCTTTCAAGCAGGGTGTTGAAGGTTAAGTTAGGGCCAAACCATATTCATAGAGGGTATTTGTGCCCTTTTCTTAAAAAATATTGTTCTTGGTTAAAAAGGTTAAATAGTTGAATATGTGTGCCTATGCTCATTTGCAAATGCCATTTTGGTTTTATTTGTTTATTTTATCTTTTGCCTACTTACTTTGCATGTAATGTTTTGTTAAAGTGTGTGTTGTCTTGGACTCTTTCAGAAGAAAGGAAGCGTCGAGACCAAGAATGCGGGCAAATGCGGTCTCTTGTTCAAGATCTTGAAAGTATGTTATGATCATTTATAAGGTTTCTTTTTGGTTTTGGGTGTATGTGTGTGTGTGGGGTGGGGTATTTGTAATCCATTGGTCTTAAACATTTTTGTTAGTTCATAGCCATAGTTTGAGGAAGCGATGCAGTGATGACCGAGACCCTTGGGTTGTTGAAAATAATGATGAATTATAATATAATCTTCTTCCGTTTGTTTGAGGACTTATTTATTTATTTTCATAAATTGCTTTTAAAAAAATTTAAAGTTTACATTTAGGAAGACTATTGTTATAAAAAATGTTAACGGAGTGGTGTTGGAACATTTTATTGTTCCATGGTAATCTCACAATTGCACTTCTATAGTGGAACATTTAAATATTTGTAATTTTTACTATCCCAAAAAATGAGGGGTCCTTAACAAATTAATTGTACGTTCTGAATTCTAATGTTTGTTTGTTAAGTTTCATAAGTCTAATGTTTGATTGTTAAGTTTCATAAGTCATTGGTGTAGGTAATTTGACCGCTCCCTCTAAGGGCCGGTTTGATTCAACAAAGAGGAGAATAGAGATTTCAATATATGTTTGGTTCACAAGAGGAGGGGAGGGATTTTAAAACTAATTTACCTTTTTGTTTTTATAATCTTACAACTCTCATGTTTTTATAATTATTCATTTCATTTCATATATCGACAAAAGAAAATAGAATAAAAAAAATAGAAGAGGGAAACGTAGTATAATCTTTTGGCAAGGAACATAAACAACAGAAAGGCATGAGTAAAATTGATAATATAGAAATGTGACTGAGGAAAGAAAAGATGGAAAAATTGCAATAGGAAAGTGGCGAAAATAATGGAACAACAGAACTTACTAGGAGCAGACTTTAAAAAGTGACAAGAGGCAGTTGAATAGCACAACACAAGGATAATTTTGGAATTTAACAAAAATATGAGGGTAATTTTGTCAACATAATAAATTTATTAACCTACCTTTCCTCCCTCCAAATCTCCCCAATTTGGGGGGAAGCAAAAAGTGGTTTAGGAGGAGTTCTGATTCCCTCCCCTCTCCCTTTTAAAAATTGAACCAAACACAAATGATTTAAAATATCTCCTCCCCTCCATGTACTCCCAACCAAACAAACCCTAAATAAATGCCATTTGTATGAGTAACGAAGTCAAGTATTGATGCTCGTACCTTACACTGTCAAATTGAGTTGAATCCTTGAACATGAGTTTTTTTTCTCCTTTCCACTTTTTATGTTTAACATAATAGGATAGGATATTTTCATTCAATGATAGATAGCATATATATTAGACAAGCAGTAAATTCTGTGCAGTATGAAAATAAATTTTGTTTACTGATAGAACTTGGATATGAAATGATTTAAATATGTAAAACACCTCAAAATTAGAGATTGCTGAGATCTGGTCAATATAATTGTTTTTGTACCCTACCTACGGTGAATTAGTTGGTTAGCTGTAATAGTTAGGGGGAGATAATTAGAAATGTATTGTAGGTTATGATATACATAAATAAATAGAGTGGATGAGAGGAGCAGCTAGTGATTTGAGATAGACTTGGTCCTTTAGATAAAATGATGTGTAGACCACTGTTGTTAAATAGCGGCCACTATTCCAATTTCTGTTAGCCGAAATAGCGGCAATATTGGAAAAAGTAAAGAATTTTAGGTTTTTTCAAAATAATAAAACTGAATATTTTGCATGAGGGTCAAATATGGTCTATTTTTATAATAGAAAAACTCTAGGGTTAGAGTATTACTTGCATGCTCACTGTATACCTTTCAATATATGAGCTATGCTATGGCCCCATTCCCTTTTTAATTTGTATGCAACATGCCTTTTTTATATACAATTTACTTATTTTGACCTCTATAGCCTCCGCTTTTTGACTGCAACAATATCTGCTATTTCACATAGCGGATTTTTGGTGTGTTGCTCTTTTCTGCAACCCGCTATCGATAACACTGGTACTGTGGACCTGGGAAGTTTTGCAGTTTTCTACCTTTGAATACTGGATTTATTCCCTTCTTTTCCTAGTAAAATCCTAGGTTTCCACATCCGTGGTGGGAACAACATATGGCAGGGAGGAGGAGGCTTTTTGGCGACTGCTCAACATCTTTTTTCAAAATGTTTCCTGAAAGAATGAGAAAATAAATCACAGTAATGTAACTTTTCTAAAAGATTTTTTTTATGGCTGGGGACACGCAAGAAATGGTGTAACATACAAACAGATTAGGAAATTACAACCAATTTAAGGTTGAAGGACTGAGCATATAATTTGCATAATGTAGAGGTGCGAGTTTACAATTCGGTAACATTGTTATGAACAGTGGCCATGGTGGTGTGGTGTAGCAGATTTTTTATGAGATGCCATATATATGCTATGACATGGTTCAGCATGGGGCTATGTTGGCCGCCATTTCGATAGTGGCCATGGCTCTGCTGGTAGAAACGGAGGAAGGGGAAGCCGGGAAAATATAGAGAGATGGGTATCATGACCTAACTCATTGAGAAACCCATGACCCATGAAAGTAAATCCTAATAAAAGTCTTGCGTCTTTGATTCTTCCCCCCCGTCAAACTACCAAGTGTCATACTCACTGCATTGTACTCAGTAGCAACCTCCATTCTCCAGCAAAGTTCCTATTCTGGTGAAGAATAATTTTCGTTTTATCCTTTTTGTTCTCTATGTTCTAGTGTCAAACAATTATTCCTTTTTGTTATCTATCCATTCTATACAGTTCTAGTTTTTTCTTTTATATTTTGTACTATTCAAGCAGTTTGTTGGTTTTTATATTCTCTTCTATTTTAGTTCTGCAGTTTATACTATTTTTTATAATTTCTTGAGTTTATTGCACATGTTGTTTGTTTTTATTTTTTACACACACATATTTAGTGGTTCATCCTGTCAAAAGTATGCTATGAACAATCTCAAATGAATTTTCGGTTTATTGGGTGTTCAGAAATTTACCATTTTATAAATAAATATTTCAGGAAAAGACCTACGGAGGCTGATCGATAAAGTGCAGGTTGACCTGAGTGTTGACAGTTTGCTGAATCTTCTATTTCTCATGTAGAATTTAGTGTGTGATTCTCCATGCTGAACGTTTTAGGTTCCAGTGGCAGCTGTTGTGATCATGGCATGTAATCGTGCTGATTACCTGGAACGGACTATCAATTCTGTATTGAAGTATGCATCATTATAACCTATTTTGTTCTCTCGTTTATTTTATACTTGATTATAAAACTGTTTATTTGTCCAGTTCAGACATGTTCTTTGTGCTTTTCCAGATACCAAAGGCCCATTTCTTCAAGATATCCTGTATTTGTATCTCAGGTATTTTTTGTCTTTTCTTCCACGTGTGCAATTTTTAGGAGTTTCTGTTGTCCCCCTGAAATAATCTAATCATTGTCTTTATTTTGCCAATGCCAATACAACATAACCAGCTGACGGTGTTAGTTTTTATTATTCAGGATGGATCAAATTCAGCCGTCAAAAGTAAGGCTTTGAGCTATGATGAGTTATCTTATATGCAGGTATATGCATTTTTACATAAATGAACTGTACTTAGAGATTGCATGCAGTAACTATGATGATTGCAGTAAACTGTACATTAACTAGTGATTACTTATTAGCTCTTTCATTGATTGTAATTATACCATAAATAAAATAAATAAAATATTATGCAAGTCAATATACTCAATTTTTCAGAACTATTTGTTTCTTTGGCCTGCATTGGACAATTTGAAAACAGAAGGGACATCTTTGTTAAAGTATATTTTGCTTGTACTAGTTATTCAATTTGAGCAATGCAGCTCGTGTATCTGCTAGCATCAGTTAGCTCTGTATCAAGTCAGCTAAGGATGGCAGCTGAGTTGTAACTAATTTTGTTTTAAAAGAATACAGACAACACAACTATCAGGTAGTTGCACATATAATTAATATGCAACAGCCTAAAAAAATACACTACAAAGTACTTTGTCCTCATTTCATGTAATTTTGAATTCAGATTCAGTAATCACGGTTTGAATTACCTCTCCGCTCTTAAGATTTTCTGTTGTTTTCTTGCATTTTCTTACCTGATCAACTTCTAAGATGGCATCATGAGCTTTCTATTCAATCCAAACCCAATGTCTTCTTATCTAATCCTTTAGCTTCTCTCGAAAATTGTCCTCCCCCCTCTGTTTCTATTAGCTTTTAGCCCCAAATCTCCAGTACGCTTGATAAGAAAAACTTCCTTCTAAGCAATAGATTAAGGTGTTGTAAGAGGTTACAGGCTTCAAAATAATGTTTGCAATCCTAAAATTCCTCCAAGTTCCTCATTAAAGGAGACTACAATTTGGAAAATGTCAATCATTGTGAAGGAAAGGGAGAAGGGAATAGCTCATAATGGTGAAATATAATTTCATTGAACATGACATCTTTGGAAAAGAAAGTTCTTAAAGATGAAAGGCATTTGTATTCTTTGTGGGAGGTGGAGTACCCAAGAAAGGCAATTATTTAAGTGAAATTCAAGTTTGTGTTTGTTGTATGAACACACTAAAGGAAGACATGCACGCCCAAATTCTTGGATGATAATTAAGTTAGAATATAATTATGAAGTTTGGTGAATGAAACAACAAATTAGGTAGATGAGGAGGGTGAGTTGATTTAAAAAAGGCGAAGTCTTGGTTAAGGAACAAGATATTAAAAATAGATGGAAGGATTATTTCAAAATATTATTTATTGAAGGATATGGTGTTTTATGGGGTTCTAATGAGTTAGACATTAGAATGGAGGACCGGAATTTTGCCTTTTAATTTTATCATAGAATTCATGAGCATGAAGAGAAGCACTAGAAGAAAGGATAATGGCAGGGCTTGGAGCCAAACGAGATTATGACGTCTAAGAAAATGTTTGAACAAATGAAAGAGACTCTCTAATTTCCATTTATAAGAGCAAAGGAGATATTCAAAATAACACAAATTATGGGGGGAGTTAATTTTTTTTTTTTTTGAAAAAGCCAAATTATATTAATTTTTTTTGGAAAAGGATCATTGAGTGAAGACTAAGAAAAAAAATAAATTTGCATAAATTCAGTGGCATAGTGATAGGGACTTGGGTATTATGGCTGTCCAAGTATCACATCTAGTTGTATGGGATGTTCGGTGAAATAGGCTTGCTTCTTCTCTGCTGACAACTACCTTTTAAGAGAATGTTTTCCAAGTTCTTGGGTGCTTATCAGTGTTACTGATGGCGGATGATGGTTTACAGAGACGAGCCAAAAATCCACCATAAACATATGGTAGATGGCATAATGGCAGATAGCGGAAGTATGGCGGACAAATTAAAAAACCTATTACATATATACACACACCAAAAATAAATAAAACACCAAAAAAAGGCAAAAACCATGATCTTAATTGATAGAAAATATCATCTGTCTCAGTCACAAATTCACCATGTCATAAACAACTAACAATCACTTCTCATCAAATTCAAGACTTCAAAATAACAACAAAATTGAAAAAGAACAATGAAAACACAGTAAAAATCTCTAATCCTCTTGTGCAACTCCAACATAATCGTCTTCAAAGTCATCGTCAAGTGGCACATCTCCCTCTTCTTCAGATTCCACCACATTACCAACTCCTCTATTTCTTATTATACTTCATCTTCATTGTCAATTTCTTCAGTTTCCAATTCTTCTACATCATCAATAACCTTTTGTTTTTAATTTAGAGGTTGAAGCTTTTGCTTGACGTTTCTTCTTATTGGTTTTGGCAATTGTAACCTTCATTTTCCTAATGTGATGCCTAGTATTTTTTATAGGTTCTACAACCTCCGAAGCCTCACAAACAATTTGCCAATTTAGAGTTGGCTCGCCTTCATGCACAAAATCACTTCCAGCCTTATTACAATCATCCATGAATTCAACATAATAGAACAACCATGCTTCACAACTCCTTATGATCTTTGATCAAAATGTCAGTGTATTTTAACTACTTTAGGTATGTAACTCTAATACCATGATCGGTAGGAACTAGCAGAGGTGGTCCATAAGACCCAACGGCTGCAATCATATCTCCAAAACTCTTCAACTTAATAAGTTTGAAGGATAATTCAACATGGTACCAAAAACGAGCAATATAGCCTCTTTGTGCAGTTTCTTTATCATGAAATCGTATATACATCTATGTCAAATCATAATTTTTTAGTTCAAAAATCTCATGGAGGGATCAAAACTGTTGACTTTTAAAATAGGGAACCAATTCGGTGAATTGGTGAAAATAGAGAGGTCATAACTGCAATTAAGCAAAAAAAACAATGTTGAACACCGAATGAGAACATAGCAGAAGAAGAATTAGGAAGAAGAGTCAGACCAGGTGAAATAGAAGATGTCGCACACAGAGAAGGAAAAAGAAGAGCAGTAAGTCGAAGCACATTTCCTGTCACGCCATCATGGCCCTGCCATACGAAATCTGCCACGTCATAAGCTTTGTATGGCGGTAAGCTAGATTTCCAGCACTGGTTTGCAACATGGCCACCACAATGGCTGCAATTCAACAACACTTGTGCTTATTCAACAATTGGTGCTTATCACAGTGATCGTCACAGATATAAAATCAATATTTTGATTCTTATAAAATATTATTTTGTTCTCAATAATTTGTGATGTTTGGTTACTGAGGGACATAACCGTGTTTGACAATAGGAAACCTGTCTCTTTGTACTGATAATTGTTGATGCAGCACTTAGATTTTGAGTCGGTTAAAACTGAAAGACCAGGAGAGTTAATTGCTTACTACAAGATTGCAAGTAAGAATCTTCTTCACGCTTTTCCTTAGTGTTTTGTGTTCTCTATTTGAAATGAATATTCATAGCGAGGGGTCAATTGATACCTTTTCAGGTCATTACAAGTGGGCTCTAGATCAATTGTTCTTCAAGCATAACTTCAGCCGAGTTATCATTCTCGAAGGTGAAATGGGCTATTTAATTATGCTTTTTTATCCTCTTCGATCACTGCTGAAAATATATGGAATCTAATAGAACATCTTTATCCAATCTCAGATGACATGGAAATAGCACCTGATTTCTTTGATTATTTTGAAGCTATGGCAACTCTCCTTGACAAGGATAAGTATGTGTTCAAGAAGAGGGGTGCTGAATATACTTTCTCCTGATTCACTATTCATGTTTTTTAAGATTTTCAGATCTCTGTTTATAATTTTGCATTATCCATTCCAGGTCCATTATGGCTGTTTCGTCATGGAACGACAATGGACAGAAGCAGTTTGTACACGATCCATGTAAGTTCTGTGGTGGAGTTTGTATAACTTGTGATCGCCAAATTGTTTGCTAAATTGGCTAGGAATTATTGAGAGAAAGGAAACAAGAGGGACCTATGGTAAAACCGTGTGTTTCAACCTATATCGTCAATCTCAGATAGCGGCGCAGAGCACCGTACCCTAAAAATGGGATAGCGGAATGACTGCTATTGCGAAGGCCACAAAACAATATATAAACTAAACATAAAATGAAAACTGTATAAAAAAAAACTAAAAAATAGCAAAGTAATTTAAATTAAAGGGGTAATCATATTAGGGACAAAACAAAGGCAAAACAGACTGGTTGCAAAGAATAAAAAGAAAGACTAGTAAGAACGAAAAAGAAAAACGTGTGTGAAAGAGAGAAAGAAGAAAATGAACGTGTGAAGTGAAACTGAGGAAGAAGAAAACAAACTGAAAAACTGAATACACGATGCTGGCTGTGGAAAGGGGTTAAGTAATTTTATAATAATAATAAATAAAATAATTAGGTTAAGTGGGTGTGCGTTGAAAAGACCCAAATATCTTTCATGACTAAATAAAAATTTAGAAAAAAGCTGCGTTTTCCAGAAAACACCGGAACGGGTCGGGCTACGACAGTGGTTCACAATTAGGGCGCAATAAGTCCATCCACTGCACCGGGATTCTAGGATAGCATGCGATCTTGTCGGGATCGACAACCGAGATTTCAACTAGACAATGCAGTCACTTTAAAGACAATAAATACAAACGATGACAAATAATTATAGGATATCATACTTGTAATTACATGATATTCTCTATATTTGTACGTTTCTATTTTATTCTCAACACTCCTTTTTAAGCTGGAGCATATGTATCATATGCACTAAGCTTGTTTCACTTTGCATAGTTACATATATAACCGATTCGATGACCTCAAGCAATTAATGATCTGTCAATTTATGATTGGAATTGACTAAGTGGTGATGTTGCGTGATTTGTTCTTCTTTCTTACAAAGTGGTGGTCTATGTCAATATGTTTGGCCTGCTCATGAAAAATGAGATTAGAGGCAATATGCAATGCTACTTGATTATCATAGATTAATGTCATTTGTGTTGCCTCTTTAAACTAAAGCTCTTTGAGTAATTGTTTCAACAAAATGAGCTCACAAGTCACCAATGTCCTGACTCTGCATTGAACTTCTATGCTGGATCATGCAACTACACAGTTTCTTACTCTTTCAAGATATCATGTTTGCTCCAACAAGTATAAAATGCTTAGAAGTGAATCGTCTATCAATGGATGAGTCTAACCAATGGACATCTAAATAACCAAATTATCTGAGTTTGTCATTTGGTCTCATAAATTAGATCTTTTTTGGAGAATCATTATTGTATTTCATAGTTCGTATTACAACAACCTAGTGCTCTTGACAAGAAAAGTTTAAGAACTGACTTACCATTGTTTGCAAACGGTATGTTTGGACGAGTGATTGTGAGATAATTTAATTTTTTAACCAATCTTCTGTATCTCCCCTAACCCTGATTAGGTAGAAACTCGACGTTTGGATCCATACGAGTATCATCCTTCTTGCCATAGTTTTTAGTATGAAACTGATGAAAGAGGTGTTGTTCCAATTGGAGTATGCCGTGTTTATCATTACAAGTTCTGACAATATCTACATAAACAACATGTACCCTTGGACTAAGCGGCGATAAAATACATAATGATTGAGTTCATTACGAATCATACCAAATTGCCACATACACTTCATCTTCAAGGTCACCATGCAAAATACATTTTTAATTTTAAGTTGACGTAGAAATCAATGTTAGATGGCTACAATAGAGGAGTCTGACTAAGGTCATCTTAGCCATAGGTGAGAAAGTATCTGTGTAATCTAGTCCAAAAGTCTAGGGTATACCCCTTTTGCCACCAGGCGATTCTTATAGCTATCAATCTGACCATCTAGATTGACCTTCACAATGTAAAGCCAACAATTTAAAAAGCACACATCTCAGTAATCATTGCTTGTCTCCACAATAGTCCTGATCAATAGAAGACAAACAAGTATAATGCAAAGAAGAAAAAGACTCTGGGGATAAGTGATCGAGTATAACATATACCTTTACGAAGAGCAATGGGAAAATCAAGGTAAGATGGTAGGGTCATATTTGGTAAATGAGGTGGAGACTTAGTAATGGCCTCATTACGAGGAATAGGTGCAAAGACATGCATAATGGAAGGCGGTTGGCAACCTCGATGAGTCTGAAGAGGTTCTACAATTGGAGAGTCCACATGAGGGGTCCTCGGTGGGACAGATGCAAGAGGCTCAAGTGGTACAATAGCAAGTGGAACCAATGTTTTACTACCTTGATACCTATATATAAGACTTGGTTGACTAAGTCATGGGTATTAGTACAGTTGGTTATAGTATTAAATTTGTTGGCAATTTGAATTGTTTTTAATTAGTTTACCCTTGAAGAAACAACTAGTTTATGTTTTTATTGTAATATTTATCACAAATTACAGGAAGAGATGCAACCTAATTAAGGGTAGGTTAGTAAAGAAATCGTTAATGCAGTTGAAAAATTACAAGAGGTCTTATAAAAAAGGACACGAAAACAATTTCAAAAAGGTCGTATAATTAGAGACAAAAGTAGTAAAAATTAGACAGGAGATTGAATAATAATTACCTTCAGGTCATGGTTCAACTGCCTCAACAAGGTTCAACCAAATTATTAATGTATAAATTGATATCATGCTAAACTTCGCTTTTTGGTTGCTTAGATTGGCCTTTTCTCAAAAATAGTTCAAGCCTTCATTCCTTGCTTTTGATTTTTGGCTTCTTGTGCATCAAGACGGCTGCAACGACATAATGAGTCTCACATTTTCTGCTACCATTAGCGCACACAGCCACAAAGGTATCCAAGGCTAAAGGTTCATATTAAAAGAGAAGAGAGCCAAACAAAACTAAGGCATGAAGAGAAAATTGTAGAGAAAGATATATAGAAGTTCCGCATTTCATCTTTAGTCAATTCTTTGAGGAAAAAAAGCATTAACGAACCATTTTTTGAAACCAGTCAAATTTTCGAAATCGGTCCTGGTTCAATGGTTACACCAGTTCTATTCATTTTAAAATGGGTCAAGCAGTTTTTTTCAAATTCTTTCAAACCAATGATTTTAAAGCATTGGGTGGCACAAACTTCCGTGTGTCCATTGGAATGACTTCAAACAGAGGGTCATGGGGCGACTTAAAGTATGAGACACACTTAAATAGGTAACATCAACAAACCTGAAGTACAATCAAAGAATAATAGAATAGCAGTGAGATAGCCTTTATGGGATTAATGATAACTAAGAAAGACAAACTGAAGTGATTGAGCCGACAGATTGTGGACAAAACATGTGACTTGGTGAAGGAAGTGCTCTATGAGGTGTGCTGGGAACAAGGATCGAGGGACTTGGTTATTAATGACATATAAGATAGCACATTGTTAAGAAAACATCCGCCATAATTGATATGGAACATTACCATAGTGGTTTAAGTGAGATGTTGATTTTTCTGCATAGCTACCCCATATTGTTGAGGTATCTGACACAAGATGTATTGTGAAGAATGTCATTAGAGGCCACAAATTTTTGACATTGACGGGACAATAATTCACAACTATTATTTATGTAATGTGCGAATAGGCACGTCAAATTGAATTTTAATTTCTGGATAAAATTGATCAAAAATTAAAACTAACTCAATAAAGGTAACAATATATATGCAATAGACAGGGAATGAGAGTTTTGGATATTGGGATTGTGTTTTTGAATACACGGAGTAAGTAACCAGTTGTAATAAGAGAGGAGAAAAGAGCCTGATAACCAGAAATGCGTCAGATGTACAAAATCGAGAACCCAAAGGCCAGTGGAAAGTGTGTGAGACAGGGAGGCAAATGAATTACCACTGTGTACAACATAAGTAGTAGATCTAGAGTTTTGACAACTCTGTAATCACTAGGAAAAATCTTCATAGTTAGCTGGAGAAGCTTGAGGAGGATTCATGGCCGAAAGAGAGTCAAATTGAGCAATCTGAGCCACATTTACATGACATGGAGGGTGGTCATGCAATATCCTGCAGTGATCAGTAGCATGTTCCAAACGATGACAGTGCTCACATTTAGGACAAGACTTGGATTGCTGTTATGAAATGCAAGAACAATAGTATCACCAAGTGTAGGGGTACTAGGGAGCTCATAGTCGATCCAAAATGTAAACACTGAGTGACAGAGTACTCTTGAGGCAAACCATGAAGGGGCAAGGAGCATGATACAAGATTGTCAGGACTTACGGCAAGATGTAGGAACTCATTAAAATCATGGAATGCAACATCAACCCAACCTAGATAAGCAGAAATAGGGCCGCCCTTCCCTCTTTGATGCAATGACATTCATCATGTCATGGCAAACTTCATAGAGGCTTTGTATATCATTAGGATACAACGCTTTAGCTTGCTCCCAAATCGACTCGCATGTAAGGTGCAGACAAGAATAGGCTTGATGACACTGCAAAACTGGGCGTCAATCCTTTCCTGATGTTCATAATCAACAATAGCCACATAATCATATTTGGTGGTGAGGTGGTCCTTGTAGCCTAACCCATAACTTGATGTCAGAAGCCCAACAATTATCATTATCAACTTCAATTGCTTTATGGAGAAGAAAGTGATATAGATGGTAAAAATAGGAGGATTTGTATTCGTTTGTTGTGGATCAGCCGTGAGTCTTCAGAAACGAAGGATAGACATGGCAAAGTTCAGTGCTAAACTGAAACTGAATGTGAACCAAACTGAATTGGTTTGCCGTTCAGAAAACCCAAACTGAACTGATTCTTTGGTTTAACAATACCGAACCGAACCGGTTTCAACCTAACTGGTTGTGCACGAACAAACTGAACTGTTATAATATAGAGTCAAACTAAACAGAGCTGCTGCTATATAACCATACCAAACCATTTTTTTTTTTTGCTGCTATCTATATATCAACAATTTGAAAGGGTGCCTTTATTATATAACATAGGCATGAACGATCAAACTTATCAAGTACCTACTATCTACAACAGCAGCTGATCAGTAAGTTGTTCTAGCAGTGAAGATAAATTTGAGAAGTGTGCATCCACTATCTAACAAACTCGGTTAAGATGTCTCGTAAAAAATTATGTTATATTAAATATTCCTTGAAATATTACGATGTGTGGGTAGATCACAATTGTTATTCTGATAAATTTTGAATAATATACTCTGCAGACGAACTTTATCGCTCAGACTTCTTTCCTGGACTTGGGTGGATGTTGGCTAGATCCACATGGGATGAACTATCACCGAAATGGCCAAAGGCATATCCTTTATTTTTACTTTCGTAACCATTCTTCTTTGTGTCTGCGATATTTGTTTATGGGGAAGAATTGTAATTTACGAATCACTGGTAGAAATATATACCTTGAAGGAGTACCAGCCATTCAGAGATTTTAATTTAAGCCAATATGATTTTCTAATAGGATTTCTGTATATACAATATTACATTTTTTATTGCAGTATTATTGTGTGTATTTGAATTTTTCTTTGACAAAACTTCACCTACTGGGATGATTGGTTGAGATTAAAAGAGAATCACAAAGGACGACAGTTTATCAGACCCGAAGTATGCAGAACATATAATTTTGGAGAACATGTAAGTTCGTTTATTGTACTTATAAGATTGATCGTTTGCATTACTTGGTTATATGTGTAAAGCATGTATCCTAAGAGCCTCAAATTTTAAGAATATTATTAGTACAATTAAAACTTAAGTACTTCTGTGCTGGCTGATATACTTCATATTGACTCAGTTAACATTTTGGGTGTTAAGGAAGTTTATTGTGTTTTTTTTATCTCTCTTTAGATGACATGCATTGATGGTGATCTTTAGGGTGGACAAAAGATTGTGTCAATATTTTTTATATTCTGCAGATTCATTCATTAACTCAATTTTGGGTTGGACCTACCTCAACTCTACAAAATCGACTTGTAATGTGACAATTGTCCCTACTTATAATTACATTTTCCAGTCATATTTGGTCGAATGTCAGACTCTTAACACCCCCCTGTCATGCCCTAGTAATGGACGTTTGTGACTTTATATCAGGTGGTCCAATAAATCTTAAGATAGACTTTGATAATATCTTAGAATTTGAATGAGGCCTAACTCAATTCTACAAAATTGGCTTAGAAGGTGAGGATTGCTTTACTTATAAGCACATGTTCAAACCTTATCTCATCCATCGTGGGGCCCTTAACAATTCTATAGTTTTTGGCAACAAAAATCATAGACAAGTGTCCTTTTAGCTTCTTTATGGTGTTTAAGTCACCTGAAAAATAGGAAATAGTTAGGCAAGATATTTTCTAAATATGCTCGAGTAAGTTAGCACCAAGTTAATTATTGACAATTACATGGAAAATAAATTGCATTTCATTTACAAGGTGAGTATTTAAGCGATCCCTATTCCGTAAGATGCATTAAAACCATTCTTGTTGTATACTGAATCTAAATCACTTGGAAAGTGGAACATTAATGTGGTTTTTTTACAACAGTTTCTTGATTCTGGATACTATTCTATTCTTTAAAAACTTGGACAACTCGATCCTTTGGATGATATTCTCTGTAAGTTGCCCTTGTTAACATGCTTGCAGAATACAAATCAAACCAGAATCCAGCTGCTCTTTGACAAAATGCCCATTCTCCAAGTTTTGCTTTTCTTTGGTCTGAACTAGCTACCACATTTGGCCTTTTATTCTACTCCATTTATCTGAAATTCCATTTCCTAGAGCCCCTTTAAGGTACTATAGAGAAAGATTATTGATAATTGTTGTGTATTATTCTGACAAATAGGGGTTTCTTTTATAAGAGAAAGTACAATTACTCAACTCCTTAAATTTAGGAGTGATATGAAGAAATAAAAAAACTGAAAGAAGATGAATAGTTTTAATAATGACAAGATATTTCAACACCCCCTCAAGTTGGTGCCTAGATATCAATCATGTTCAATTTGCTTATCAAATGTTCAAAAACTTGTCCTGGTCAAGCTCTTGGTCAATATGTCAGTTGTCTGTTGATTGGAAGGAATGAATGGCAAGCAAAGAATACCAAAATCAATTTTCTATCTTATGAAGTGCCGATCGATTTCAACATGCTTTGTTTGATCATGTTGAACTGGGTTGTGGGTTGTGCTTATAACGGCCTTATTGTCACACTATAACTTTAAACACCCTCCCATCAAGTTGGTGCATAGATATCAAATTTAAAATAATATTATTAATATTATTAATATAATAAATATATATAGGCCGGCCTGTCAGGCCTAATAGGCTTTTTTATAAGTCTGAGCCTGACCTATTTAAATAAATAGGCTTTAAAAATAGTCTGAGCCTAGCCTTTTTATTAAATAGGCCAGGTCAGACCATAAGTAGGCCAGGCCATAGGCCCCTTCGGACAACCTAGCTTATTCCCATCTCTAGTTGACATTCACTCAGTTTAGATTCTTGGCTGAGCTGAGGAATGAGGCCTTCCACTAATTGATCTTGGTTCCTTCTTACATATACCTTTTCTTTACAAGTTGGATCATCCTCTTCAAATCATTTTTTTGTTTCATCACAAGATTTCTTATGTGGTGATATTTGGTTTTTTTCTAAATTAAGTTCCAAAAAAGTATTTTTTTTAATTTGTTACCTCAAATTCGGTAAGACCTTTACTGATGATAAAAGTAGAATCACTTATTGTTTTTGAGGAAATTTCTTTAGGCGTAACAGTAACAAAACTATGTGATGTATACAAATTTTCTGAAAAAAATCATATTTTCTTAAAATTGAAGGGAATCCATTTTCACTTGACTTCCCCACTTGAAGATGATTTTTCTCAAAAAAAGGTTTGTTTTCAAAAAAAGGTAACATCCATTGTGGCAAACATTTTCTTTGTACTTGGATTAAAACATTTATAACCTTTATGAGTGGAGGAGGAGCCAAGAAAAACACATTTAATAGCACGAGGTTCAAGTTTACTAAGATGTTTATGTTTATGTTCATGAGCAAACGCCGCTTATCCATAAATTTTCAATGGTAAATCAGCAAAGATTGATGCAATGGAAAAATATTTCAGGAAAATTTGAAAAGGTGTTTAAAATTGTAACACACGCGATGACGTGTAATTAATCAAATGTGCAGCTGTCAAGGAAATCTCATTCCTCAAATATTTTGGGACATTGGTAGAAAAGAGTAATGCTCGTGTCACCTCAAGAAGGTGTCGTTTTTCTCTCTGTATTTCTATTTTGTTGGGTGAGCTAACACATGAGCTTTGATGAACAATTCCATTTTCCATAAAAAATTCCCACGACTGTGTTAAAGTATTCAATTCCATTGGCACCAATTTACTAAAAGTTTTTATTTTCTGAGCTACCTCTGATTTTTCATTTAATAAGTACACCCAATAAAGTCTGGTATGATTATCTGTAAAGGTGATAAACCATATTTTGTTGGATAAAGAACTAATTTTATTAGGCCCCCAAACATCACTATGAATCACCGAAAAAGGTTTTGAAGGTTTATACTCATGTATCTGAAAGGAATTTCGATGATGTTTAGCAAACTCACAAATTTCACATTGGAATGTGGAAATACCTTGATTAACAATTTTTTTTGGAAATAGAGACTTCAAATATTTAAAATTAGGATGGCCTAACCTCGCATGCCAGAACATAATATCATTCTTATTATATGAAACAAAAAAGGATTCAACTGAAGTACCTATTGGTCCAGATTGGTGTCTGTTTTTAGGTCCATCTTCAAGATAGTAGAGGGCACCACTTTGCTTAGCACTGTCAATCATCTTCGCTGAGATCAAAACTTGAAATACACAATGAGTGTAAAAAAAATGAGTTTCACGTTTTTTTTTATTTTGGGTTAATTTATTGACAGATAATAGGTTGTAAGCCAAATTAAGGACATGTAAAACATCTTAAATGGTTTATATGAGGAAAATAAACTAGGTTCTCTGGTCATATGGTTAGTAGCTTCAACATGTGAAACATCTTAATTGGTTTATATGAGGAAAATAAACAAGGTTCTCCAGTCATATGGTCAGTAGCTTCGGGATCACTATGGTTAAGGATGACACTAAGGTGGACCGATAAAAAGTTACCTTTCTGAGCCATGGTGCTAGAATGAGTTTGAGATTCAAGAAGTTTGTACATTTGATCTAATTGCTCCTTGGTGAATGGGAATGAACTTGAGGAAAACTGTAACTCTTGATCAAAAGTAGCTTGAAATGAACGTTTGCAATGGTCACACCATGGCTTCTCTGATTTCTTACTATCTTTCTTGCTTTCCTTATTGAAATTTTTGGTGATTAGTGCTGACCCGTATGTGATTGACTTTCCCATCATTACTTCTTATCTTGTCTCATCTCTTCTAACTTCTAAAAAAGTTTCTCGAAGAGATGGTAAAGGGGTTTTTCCAAGGATTCCGCCTCTTACTTCATCAAGTTATTTGTTTAGACCTTGCAAGAAAAATGAAAACACAAATCTATCTTCATAGCACAAATCTAGTTCTTGCCATAGGGTCATCAACTCGTTGTAGTAGATTGTGACCATCCTTTCAGAGTTTTCCATACTTGTTTTGCTGTAGGTATAAAGATGAATGATCTCCCAATTCCTGTCTCCATCGAAGTAATTAGCCAAACAATGATTAACAAGTTTTCAGATTTCCAGAAATTGTAAGTTGGATCTGTTTCTTTAGGTTCCGGAATCGTGCAATTTAGGAAGCCATATTTTCCTTTGCCGTCCAAAATGAGTCGCAGTGTTTGTGCCCAATCTGTGTAATTTTTCTCATTCAGTTTCTGCATGATGACTTGTAAGGAATTACTTTGGTTGTTTCCTCCCATACCAAAACTGCCAGCACATCCATATTCAATGCCATAGCCGCTGTAATAGCCATTATTGTAAAACTCTCCAAAGCTGCCTTCAGTTTGAAAGGAACCATTGTTCCACTAACCGGTACCACTAGAACTGTGACTGGGCCCATGGCTGCCACCGCTGTTGCTCGAGTCGCCGCATGGGCCAGTTCCATCACTAGGGCTACCACTGCGGCCATCACCGGGGCTGCCGCCTGGTCCGGTTCCATCACCAGGGTTACCTCCGCTTCGGTAGGGTTACTCACCGAGGAGCCGATTAGGACTTGTCGCCAAGATGGGTGGTTCATCCCTTTTGCCTAGATCAAAAACCTAGGACCCATGATACCATATATAGAAATATTATTGATAATTGTTGTGTATTATTTTGACATATAGGGGCTCCTTTTATATGAGAAAATACAATTACTTTTCAGAACTGAATCTTATTCGTTCATTCAAATGATTACAACTGATTCCAATCCTTATATAATTAGATCATAACTGAACTGAAACAGGATCTAACTACTAACTAACTTGATCAGTTAGTTACATACAAACTATATTCTAAGTGTGCATGATACAACCACTGGGATTAACAAAGAAAGGGAATTGAACAATGAATCAATCAACCTAATCAGAATCAGGGTGATTCTGCTAGGAAGAACAAAAAGAATTTTATTGAATTGAATAGAAGAAGAGTGGTTACAATGGGTCCCACGACCTTGCTGGTTCCACAACCAGAAATTCTGTTAACAACTAAAAAACTGCCTCAACTCCTCCCAGCTATTCCTTCTTATAGTTCATTTATTCACTAACTGCCTAACTAACTTTCTTATAGTTCATTTATTCACTAACTGCCTAACTAACTTTCAGACACTTGTTACATTAGGAAATTTTCCACCAAACTCTCCTATTTCCCCTCTGATATACCCTTCTAATAGTAGGCTTAGAGCTATTAGTCTTATCAATACCCCCCCTAAAAGAACTAACTTGTCCTCAAGTTGGAAATCAGGAAAATTGTCTTGAATGTTTGCTGCCAATTCCCAAGTACACTCATGCTGAGGAAGATCTTTCCATTTAACTAGCACCTCTAAGTAACCCTGCTTGTCCTCTCTGCTATCCAATATGGCTTCTGGGGTCACTTCCAACTCTAATTCTTCATTTAACATAGGTGGAAGTGGTTGAGGCTGCTGGTGTGGCTTCAATGCTTTCTTCAACAAAGATACATGAAAGACCGGGTGAATTTTAGCATGACTAGGGAGGATTAACTTGTAAGCCACTGGGCCAACCTTGCTACTAATTTGATAAGGGCCATAGAAGCGGGGGGACAGCTTAGCATAAGGTCTATTGGCCAAAGATTTGAACTTATAGGGCTGTAATTTGAGATAGACCCAATCATCTATCTGAAATTCAACAACCCTTCTGTGCTTGTCTGCATTCTGTTTCATTTGGTTTTGGGCTTTAGTCAAATTCAACTTCAATTCTTCAAGAATAGCATCCCTCTGAAACATTAATTTGTTGACTTCTTCTACTTTAGAAGGTATAGCTCCAACCTTTAGTAAACTAGGAGGGTCTCTACCATATAAGGCACGAAAAGGAGTCATCCCAGCTGAACTATTGTAATTGGAATTAAACCAAAATTCTGCCCAGTGCAACCCATCTAACCACTTCTTAGGCTTAGGACCTACAAAGCATCGCAGATAAGTTTCTAGACATCTATTTGTTACCTCTGTTTGCCCATCTGACTGAGGATGATATGAAGTACTCATTTTTAATTGAGTTCCAGCCAGCTTGAACAACTCTTTCCAGAAATGGCTCAAGAACAAGGGGTCTCTGTCAGAAACAATGGTGGTTGGAAACCCATGCAGCTTCACTATTTCTCTCACAAACACCGCAGCTAAGGATGTCCCAAAGCAAAAAAATGGGCATACTTAGTGAGCCTATCTACCACTACTAGAATGGTATCCTTTCCTCTAACTTTAGGTAATCCACCAATAAAGTCTAATGAAATATCCATCCAAACTTGCTGAGGAATAGGGAGCGGTTGTAATAATCCTGCCGGAGTGAGTGTCGAGTACTTATTTCTGTGGCAAACTTCACACTTATCAACAAAGCTCTTAATATCTGCCCTCATGCCTTCCCAGTACAGAAATGTAGCAACTTTTTTGTAAGTTCTGAAGTATCCAGAGTGGCCTCCCATAGGTGTTTCATGGCATTCAACAATGATAATAGGGATTCTGTTAGACAGCCTAGACAGAACTAGTCGTCCTTTGTAATAAAGCACTCCTTTTCTCAACTCAAAGTTCTGATGTGCCGTAGGGTTAATGATCAGATCTTGCATCATTTGCATCCACTTAGATTCTTGTTGTAATTCCTGAATCCAAGTATCTTTTTCATCCACAGATAAAACTGAAATCACTGAATACATCATCTTTCTTGAAAGAGCATCTGCCACAGAATTTTCAGTCCCTGGCTTGTACTGACTGAATTTCAAAATCTAACCCTATAAGCTTGACAGCCCATTTGAATTGTTCATCTGAAAATAATCTCTGCTCAGTGAGAAACTTAAGACTTTTCTGGTCTGTCTTTACAATGAAGTGTCTTCCCATCAAATAGTGTCTCCACTTCTGAATGGCTTGAACCAGCGCCATTAATTCTCTTTCATACACGGACTTTTGTTGAGATCTAGTAGACAATCCTTTACTCCAAAAAGCTAGAGGCCGCCCTTCTTGCATTAGTACAGCTCCCAGCCCCTTGCTAGATGCATCTATTTCAATTATAAATTGCTTATTGAAATCAGGTACAGCCAGCATAGGTAAGTTCACCATAGCAGTCTTCAATTCCTCAAAAGCATAACTAGCTTCAGGTGACCAAACAAATGCATCCTTTTTTAGTAAATCAGTGAGCGGTTTGACTTTTCTACCATAGTTTTGCACAAATCTTCTGTAGTAACCAGTCAGTCCTAAGAAACCCCTTAGGCTTTTGATGTTGGTAGGTGTAGGCCAAGACTTCATATCTTCAACCTTTGAATTATCAGCTGCCACTCCTTCTCCTGAGATGATATGGCCCAAGTATTCTAAACTGGACTGCCCAAAACTACATTTTTTTAGATTGGCTTTTAGATCATTCTGTTTCAATATGTTCAGAACTAGTTGCAAATGTTGTGCATGAGCCTTCATATCAGTGCTATAGACTAGTATGTCATCAAAGAACACCAATGTGAATTTTCTCAAATAAGGTTTTAGGATGTCATTCATCAAGGCTTGAAAAGTAGATGGAGCATTAGTTAATCCAAAGGGCATTACATGGAACTCATAGTGTCCCTCATGAGTCATAAATGCTGTTCAACATCCTCTGTTTTCATCCTGATTTGGTGATACCTTGATTTGAGATCCAACTTAGAAAACACCTGTGCCCCCCCTAATTCATCTAATAACTCTTCAATAATAGGAATGAGGAATCTGTTAGGAATGGTAATTTTGTTAAGAGCCCTATAGTCTACACAAAATCTCCAACCTCCATCCTTCTTTTTCACTAAAAGGATAGGACTAGAATAGGGACTTATACTAGGTCTAATCACTCCAGCGTCTAGCATTTCCAATACTAACTTCTCTATTTCAGTTTTCTGGTAGTGTGGACATTTGTAAGGCCTTAAGTTTGGAATTTCAGTACCTTCTTTCAGATGGATGGCATGATCATGCCTTCTAGAGGGAGGTAGTCCTTGAGGGTTCTGAAAAACTTCCTGAAACTGCTGTAGGATTTCCTCAATCATCTCTGGAGTTTGGTGTTGTTGCTGCCGCCTGCCTTGTTCATTATCACACTGCAACAATAATCCTTCACCCTCCTTCAACAATACTTGCATAAGGGCACCATAAGATAGTTCAGTTTTGGTCAAAGCTGGATCCCCTGCGATAGTGATCACTGAATTCCCTTTTTTCACGGTCAACTCCATCTTACCAAAATCTGCCTTCACCTCTCCCAACCCAGCCAACCAATCTAGCCCAAGAACTAAGTCTACTCCTTTCAAACTGAAAAGATAGAAATCTTGAATTACCTCTAATTTCTGCATGCAGAATTTTAGCTTCGCACATTTCCCTTTGCCCTTTACTTTATGTCCATCTCCCACTTCAACCATATACACTGGAGTTTCTGCTACTTGTAGTTGTAACCTCTCCACTAACTGCTTGGAAATAAAGTTGTGGGAAGCTCCACAGTCAATGAGAATGACTACATGTATCTCTTCTATGTTTCCCCTCACCTTCCAAGACTTAGTAGATGTCAACCCAGTCATGGAATACATGGATAACTGTAATGAGTTGGAAGAGTCCACCTGACTCAAGTCTTTATTTTCTGGTTCTTCATCTTCCTCTTCAGCTAAAAGCAACATCCTCAGCTGTTTATTTTTGCACACATGTTCTCTATTGAAGGGTTCATCACATCTAAAGCACAACCATTTTTCTCTTTTTTCTTTCATCTCAACACTGGACAGTTTTTTATAATCTCCTCTTGTTCTAGAACTTTCAGCATCTAAGTTTGGTCTGATGGTATTATTCACACTGCCCATGGAAGAGCCCTCTCTCTGTTTATTTACTGCAGTTTGGGGTTCCAGGGTCACCATCTTACTATAAGAATTTGGTTTATATGAGCTATAGGATTTAGAGTATGTTCCACTATTCTTCTTTAATAACACCAGATTCTTTTGTTCCACTAATATAGCTTTTTGAATTAATTCTGACAGAGTAGCCAAATCATACAATTTCACTTCAGCTTTGATCTCTTCTTTTAATCCATTAAGGAAAATCCCTCTAACAAAATCTTGATTGACTTCCCTCAAAGCCCCATCATATTTTTCAAACAGTTCAACATATTCCTCAACACTATTGTTTTGTTACAAAGAAAGTAACAATTCGAAGAGATTTTGAATCATAGAGGGTTGGAAGCGCCTTACCACAGCGATCTTGAAACTCTCCCAAGTTGGATTAGGGTTGCAACCTTCCCACCATTGATACCAACTAAGAGCCTTGCCCTCCAAAGAAATTATCGTGGCTTGCATCTTCTCCTCTGCTGTCACGCCTCTAATTGCAAAGTACCGTTCCAATTTTTGGATCCACCCGTACGCGTCGTCCCCACAAAAAATAGTGATTTCCAATCTTCTCCAACAATTTGGATTCAGACTCCGTTGCTGACCCTCTCCTTCATTCTCACTTTCGCTTCCATCCTCCCGCGAGTGTCCATTTCCGTTTATCCCCAATTTGTTGGCTATCGCCGATAATAGCTCTTCGGTTTTCTGCATTCGAGCTTCGTTAAGCTCCAATCGCAATCTCATTCTCTCGCGACCTTGCTTCAGCTCCTCCATCTCCTGAGTCCAACTCTCATCGTTTCGTGCCATTCTTCTGGTAGAGACCATAGACGATTGCGGCAACGATTGGTTGGTGGTGGATCCATTTCCTCAGGCACCAGAAACGGTGCTCTGATACCAGTGATACAACCACTGGAATTAACAAAGAAAGGGAATTGAACAATGAATCAATCAACCTAATCAGAATCAGGGTGATTCTGCTAGGAAGAACAAAAAGAATTTTATTGAATTGAATAGAAGAAGAGTGGTTACAATGGGTCCCACAACCTTGCTGGTTCCACAACCAGAAATTCTGTTAACAACTAAAAAACTGCCTCAACTCCTCCCAGCTATTCCTTCTTATAGTTCATTTATTCACTAACTGCCTAACTAACTTTCTTATAGTTCATTTATTCACTAACTGCCTAACTAACTTTCAGACACTTGTTACATTAGGAAGTTTTCCACCAAACTCTCCTATTTCCCCTCTAATATACCCTTCTAATAGTAGGCTTAGGGCTATTAGTCGTATCAGTGCACCACCTTTGCTTATGGTGTACATGAGTTATCTAAGCTGTATTCTAAGTATGCACCACAATTCTTAGGGTGTGCAAGTGTTATCTCTAATCTTCCCCCACAAGCTTAACTAAAGGTCTTAGCCATGTGAGTTCACAAGTTGTTGCTGCCATAGCATATAACTCATCTTCTGCACTCGATCTTGAAAGTTGCAACTATGTTTTGCCTCTTGCTTCTTCATGAGATCAAGTTACCTCCAACAAGGACACAATACTCTGAAGTTGATCTTCTCTCTAATAGTGAACCAGTCAATTAAACATCAAAATAACCAACAACTTGGGTGTTTCATTAAGTAATCATTTACCTAGTGCACTCTTAATGTATCTAAGAATTCAAACCACAACACTTTGACGGTATTCCAACTTCGGTTTGTGCCTTTTTCGCTACTGTAACTCATTCCACCCCTTTGTTTTGACTACCTTTTCTCCTGATCCGTCTATGCTATTGCCGAAAACTCAAGTCCCACATTGAGTAGACACAAGACGACCTAAACATAGTTTATAAAGAGAGGCACCTACCTCACAAGCTGATTTTGTAAGGATGAGTTAGACCCTATAAAAAAATCCTGATAGATGCCACCGTTGCTGCCACTGTTTCCCGTGGCTTTTCAGGTAAACCATCCCACCACTTTAAGCGCACCACCGGCACACTTTCACCCTAAGATGCATTGGACCTATTCTTCTTGCTGTACATTGAATCTGAACTACTTGGAAAGTGGAACATGACTGAGGTATTATTTCCAACAATTCAGTGGCTGCTGCTTTTATAGGAAGGCTTTGTCTGTTCATACTCAAATTCATGTAGCAGTAAATTTTTAAGAAAGCCCAATTATTCTAAACTTGCCGAGCTGGCTGGTTGTTGGTATAAAGGTTCTATAAAGCAACATCATTTAGATCTTATCTGAACTCTCAAATCCTAGAGCATGAGTATTTTTCATGCCCTTTTAAATTTAATAGTATTTTAATTTTTACAGGGTTCTAGTTTGGGACAGTTTTTTAAGCAGTATCTTGAGCCAATCAAGCTGAATGAGGTTCAGGTAGCCATACATGCTTTATATAAAATACAGTTAAATATGTTTCTTATATTATAATGATGTTATATTACTGTTGATTGTTTGAAGGTCGACTGGAAGTCAATGGAATTGAGCTATTTGTTGGAGGTGAATGGCGTGTTGTATTTTTGTCTTTATGTGTTACAAATTGCTGCTGTGGTATTTGAAATTTGTTTTGCATTTTCAGGACAAATATGCTACACACTTTGCCAACAATATTAAAAAAGCTAAACCTGTGTCTGGATCAGACATCATTCAAAAGGCACAAAGTATAGACGGTGATGTCCGTATTAAGTATAAAGATCAATGGGACTTCGAAAACATTGCTCAAAAGTTCGGTATATTTCAAGAGTGGAAGGTATTTCAACTATTTTTGTTCTCAACTTCATAAAGGCAATGCATCATGCTAAGCAATAGTATCCTAAATAATGCCTGGTGTCAAACTACTGTGTCGGATTAAGATTGGATGAGTTTTAGAATGCAGCTACCTTTTGAGTCATGAAAGAAATTTGAAATCAGGCTAGAATGCAAGAATGCACGAACAACATCAGAAATCAGGCATGCCATGGCAGTTAAGCAATATTCATAAGATCAGTTTTTAGTATTCCTTAGAAGTCCTCCAATAAGTTCTTACCGTTCCTTTCCTTAGAAGTTCTCCATTCCTCAGAACTTGGAGCTCTATATAATAATTAAAAAAAATAACTTAATAGAAATTTTTCATTAATTTAATCAATAATCACAACACCGAGAGTCTCAAATATAAAATTTCAAAACATCACCAACATCTAAGAACCATCTAAAACATTAATGTAACAAATCATCTAAGGCATTTTTATCACAACCAACGTTTTCCATATAATCTTCATCTCCTACTTCATCAAATTCATCATCCAGGTTAGAGTATAAACCCTAGTTTACATTATATTGTTGTGAGAAAATCTTCTGCGACACCACCTTGTGTACTCACACTAGTCGAGACCCCGTAATACATATACTTGATAGCTTGAATGTAGACGATCCTAACCCTTTTTTCTCTATTGCCTTTCCCAAATCAATGAAAGCTAAGTGCGCAAGTCTTTTTGGTCCATCCCATAATGCTCCATCACCCGTTTTAGTAAATAGATTGCTTCCATGGTCGACCTCCTAGGCATAAAACCAAACTGATTATCAGTAATACTGCTCTATTTTATTAGTCTTCGTTCAATCACTATTTCCCATAACTTCATGGTATGACTCATAAGTTTAATCCCCTTATAATTTGAGCAATTTTGTCAACCATCCTTGCTGTTAACTAACAAAATTAGAGTGTCCTTTCTCCACTCGGCCATCATGTTCTTCGACCTCATAATTTCACCAAAAAGTTGTGAGTGAGCCACCTTATGACTCTATTTCCAAGACTTTCCCATATCACAATAGGTATGTTGTTTTGCTCAACTTCCTGCCATTACTCATCCTTTTCAGCGCTTCTACCATTCGTTCTTGAATCCTACGGTAAAAGGTATAATTTTGGTTCTCTTCTCCAATGTATATCATGTGAGTTTGATAGAATTGCCTAACCGTCATTAAACAATTTGTGGAAATGTTTCTTCCATTTATCCTTTATATCTATTTCCTGAACTAAAAACTTTACGTTTGTCGTCCTTGATGCACTTTACTTGTTCCAAGTCTCTTGTCTCTCCTTCCTTGGTGGCTAAAGTTTGATATAACCCCTTAAAAGCTTTAGTTCTCGCGTCGCCCTCTGCCTTCTTCGTATCCTTCTTTGCTTCCATAGGATTTCCAAACTTTTAGCCTTTTTCACCTAGACCAACGTGTTAAAACATTCCCTTTTTATGTTAACTTTCTTTTGCACACTTTTTTTCCAACACCAAGATTCTTTTGGTGCTTTTTTGATACCCTTTACCATCTTGTCCCACATGTGATTTTCACTTTCTTATGGCTTTAGAAACCACTCTCTAAAACCTAGTTTTGGTAGATCATTAATTTTTCACCCTTCTAATTCATTATTTTTTCTCTTCGCTATCCTAACCCTTACATTAATAACCAAAGACTCTATGTTGGGTCCTCAAGCTCTCTCTAGGTATGACTATACCGTCCATGCAAGTCTTAATTAGGAAGAAATCAATTTGAAAACATGGCACCCCACTCTTGTAAGTGATGCGATGTTCTTCTCTTTGCCTAAAACATGTATTTACCCAAAGTTAACGAAAAATTCAAGATAGATTTACCCAACACATAATACCTTAATTGATCCTCGTAATCATAGTGTCCACTATTTCCATAGATTTTCCTGTAAGTGTGCCTATATTCCAAGTTCCAATACGAATTCTATGCTATTGAACCACCTTCTTTACCTAGCATTAACACTATTGTGTAGTTGATCCATATCACCGAAATTCAACTAAGTTTTATATTGAATGTGGACTGTCTAACACAACCATCTCCTTTCATGTATTCTTGATTCAGTTTTTAATACAACTGAATCTCAACGAACTGAGAGATTTATGGAGGGCTTATGATACACACAGGTGGATTAACCTACTCCCTAACTGACAAGCTTGCAGAGCAAGCTAGAGGCAGTTATAACTTTCAGTGCATGTGGCTCTCTAATTAACTGAGAGAGCCCCTAACAGTTCTAATTTGTGGCCTGAAGGTGCATGTATTATTGGTTAAAGCTGCACATATATGTAGATTATATGTAGCCGTGCATAACAGATTCCATCTATTTTTGCCACATTACTCTAGCTTATAGGTAGGCAAAACTTGATTGCACAACTAATAGAGTAATATACCCACTGTTGTACGAGGCTAACTGACCGTTTTGCCTTTTTCTTCTTGTGATAGATCTAATTTTGTCCTATATTCTTTTTTGTTGCATTCGTTCACTTCCAGGATGGTGTGCCTAGGACAGCCTACAAAGGAGTAGTCGTTTTCAGATATCAAACCACAAGGCGTATATTCCTTGTTGGTCCAGAATCTTTGAAGCTACTTCAGATCGAAGATTCTTAATGCTGGATGACGAAGAAAGGTGTTCAGAGCCCGGAGAGTTGTCGTTTTCAGATGTCAAGGTAGTGATGCTGAGTAATTTATACTTAGCTTAAAAAGACATCATACCATATGGATATTTCTCATTGTTGAATCCAATGCGTAAAAGCGATTAAGATATGACTGAAAGTATAAAGGGTATGGACGAAAATATTCTGGAACACAATTCCGGGCACCATGTATTGTAGAGATCAAAATTTTGTCTTGTGATGTGGTGTGATCTTAGACTGGCCTTGTGAAAAAAGATCATACCCCACGGATATAAAGGTGTATTTTTAAATGTATTATAAATTAATCATAAAATTAAGCTTAGTTATTTATCCGATTTATTTTTAATACTTAGATTTTTTATTATTTATGTCATTTATCTACTAAAATGTGTACAAGTTAATTATTTGTTTTTCATTTTATGACAACTTCTATTCTATGGTATTATCAAAAAAAGAACCTGTACCTGGTATTATTAATATTTTGACCAATTTTTTTTAAAATTTATGTGTGCATTATTATAATATCTATTAAAGTTAATTAAAATTTAAAGTTTGAATACATTTATTTTTTTTATTTTGATGTTAATAATTGAATAAATTATTTTCATAATTAAAATTTTAATTAAAATCTTTTCAAAAGCGACAAATCACGTGTAGCTAAACTCGTTTATAGATAACATGATATACAACTATTGAGATTTGATAGCATAAAAGTCCCTTCAATTTAATATTGAAGAAGGATGGAGTAGCAAATCACATCTAGGGATGGCAATAAAATCCGCACCCGCGGGTACCCACCCAAACCCGCTTGATTTGGGCGGGGAAAACCCGCTTTAATTGAGTGCGGGTGTGGGTGCGGATTTTCCCCGACAATAAAATTCGGGGGCGGGTTTGGGGGTGATGATATCCACCCCACACCCGCATCCGCCCCGCAAGTAATATTATTGCAATTTTTAAATTTTATATACATATATATATTAAATATATTTAATATTTTCTTAAATATTAAAAATTATAATTTTATCTTTATAGAAAATATTTTTTAATTTTATTATTATTTAATAATTATTATTTTATTATAATAAATATGATTTTTTAATTTATAATTTTATATATATGAGTGGGTGCGGGTGCGGGCGGGGATGGGTGTCTAAATTTTAAACCCGCTATGTAACGGGGGCGAGTGCGGGTTTTCCCCATTTAGTCGGGTGCGGGTGTGGAGGAAGCGAAATCCGCCCCCGCCCCGCCCCGTTGCCATGCCTAATCACATCAGCATCGAATTAATATTGAAGAATGATGGAATGGCAAATCTCATCAGCATTATTATTAGATAGGTTTTTCAGTACAACTAAAAATAGAGTCTGCAGTGGTATTGTATTATTTTAGTATCTATTAAAATTGATTATATTGATTATATGAATAGTTTTGATATATATATATATATATATCATCAATTTATTTGTGATTTTATTTTGACATTATTAAAATAATGTTAATTTTTTAATGAACGATAAAAACTCCTTGTTATTAATAATTTGTGTCTGTTAAATGTGTCTCATCTTCTTTGTTTTCTTTAATTTTTTTTTTCTTCTCTTTAGTTTTCTCTTTCTTTTTAAAGGCTAGTTTTTCTACTTTTCTTTTCTATTTTACGTATCAATTTTCATAAAGATATTTTATATATTTCAGATCCAATATAAAATATCTAATATATTCATTATATAATTTTTTTTTTCATGATCTTCATTTTTATATTCTACATACTTTCTCTCTTTTGCATACCTCATATAATTCCTCTCAAAATATCAAAGCCTCCTTATTTTTTTTAAATTTTTCATTTCATACACCCTTTCCTCTTCACCATAATTTTTATATCTTCTTTCTTTTTTATCTATTTCTCTTTTCATACCTCATTTTGTCCTCATCATAATCTTTATATTGTATTTCTTTTTCTCTAAATCATTTCTTATACCTCATTTCCTTTTCATCATAATTTTTATTTCTTCTTCTCTCCTCGTGAAATCCATGTATACTTTTTCTCTCAATTTCAAACCCATCTTCATTTTGAGAAGATCTTCCATGATGAGCTATCTTATCTATTTGACTCACAAGCTCTTCTCTCAAGACATTCATTTGAGTATCCCAATTTTTTTGTAAAATGATCCAAAAGAAAAGCGGTTCTAAGAAAAGGGGGATTTAGTTTACTTTCACTCATGATGTCAACAACAACAAGCAACAAGAACCACAATAATCAAGTAAATGACAAGAACACGTTAAGAAAATAAAAGTAAGGCCCTTAACATTCATTAAGTGTTTAAACTCGTATCACTTGTGTATATAATTCAATGGTAGATTTTTTTAATGATGTGCATTCTTGTCCTTTTTCACTCAAACTCCTTTTTCAATTTCTTAAAGAAGAACTCAAACAAGAATTCAAATCAATGATTCTAAACGTAACGTAACAAGTCCACAAAATACAATCAATGCAAGAGTTTTAGGAAGAAAAACTCTAAGACAAAAACTATTAATTTAAAATGACAAATAAGAAAAACTAAGTAAATAAAGACACTAAATAAATTATCAAAGAAATAATTTAAGAAAGATTGGAACTATGTGACTAAGTAATCTAAATATGAGTGAAAAATAAGTTGAATGTAAAGTACTAAGGTAAAATTTAGAATGCCTTTATAAAATAAAAAACAATAAAAAAACAAACAAACAAACAGAATTAATTCAAATTTCATTCTATTTAGATAATAGGTGACATTTTGTCACATCTTTTTTCTCATATGCGCCCATTGCTTCTTTGTTTATTATTACCTTTGAAACCAAATCGACCTATTAAAGGAAGAAGAAATTGTCCTTACGCAAAATGGCGTCGTTTCATTGTTTATATTATATGAAAAACAAAACAAAATCCAACCTATTAAATCAATCGGACCGCCGATTTTGCTGGTATTCATGATGAACATATATTTGGTTTAATTCCAACTAGTTAAATCTATCTGGTCCAATTTTGATGTTAATAAGGAAATGAAAATGCAATTCAAACCAAAAATCATATTATTTGCCAGTATTTATATATTGTCTATGTAAAAAGGATCAACATAATTATACTCAAATCACATTGGATCAAATCAAATCGTTCTTAAGTTGTCTTTGAATCAAACGATATTTTGATGTAAAACGGAACCAAACAAAACTGTTGGTTGGACTCAAACCATATAAGTAAACTGCGGATGTTCTCACAAGATTCTCACCTTTTTACCGGATTCCATAATACAATAATAAAAAATGGGATTTTTTAATTTATTGTAAGTTCAAATCCAAGTGTTTTCACAAATTTTAAATAAAGATTAGAGATGAACGAACAACCACTATATAAACATTAATGTTTTCCGATCCCATATACATTTTCGAAGTACAAATTCAAAAAAAAAAACATTTCTTTTATGCTTGTGTACTTCTAGGCAAACACACGTTTTTTTCCCTTCAAATGTTACCAAAAATGCTATCAAATACCTTAAAAACACATGTTAAGGGACCAACCATAAAAATAATGTATTCAATTTCTCAAAAATTTAAAATTTACTCTTTTCAATATAAAATTTCTATTGTTAGAATACTAAACACGTATTCTTATGACACTTTCTTATTATATAGCTTTTAGTATTAGCCTATACCAAGATCCTCAATTCATCATACACTAGCCATGTCTGTCAAACATTCCGTAAGAAAGAGTCAGTTCTCCCCCATAAAAGCAGATAAAAAAAAACAATTTTTATGTTGTCGAATAACAGAAAAATGAACGTTTTTTTTTACAAAAACAAAGTTTCATGCTTCTCAATCTCAACCCACGGTAAAGAGAGATTAACAGAAAAGATAAATTGAAAAGAGGAAACAAATTTAAACAAAACCGTAGATTGAAAACAATTGAAGGTACAGTCAAAACTTTCAATTTATCATATCCTTCAGTCAGTTATGCTTGGCAGTCTCAGCCTGTTTTGCTCCGACGGAGAAGAACTCGATGATCACTTCCAGTGGCATGCCTTTGGTTTCTGGAACTTTCAAGTAGACAAACACCCAAGCTATGAAGCAGACGACTGCATACAAACCAAAAACACCACCAAGGCCCATAGAATTTAGCATAACTGGGAGTGAATAGGTAACAATGATGTCACATATCCAAAAGGTAAGAGCACATATGGCAATGCAAAGACCACGAACTCGAGTCGGGAAGATCTCAGCACAAAGTATATTCGGAATTGGCCCAAATCCCATGACAAAGAAACAGAAATAGATAACAACACTAATGGTTGAGATTGATGCGTTTGCAGTGCTGCCCAAATCCACAAAACTCCCTAGGACTAATATGAGAAGAGATACTATCAAGACAGGGATTGTAGTGAGCAGCAAAGTCCTGCAAGAATTTAAAAACAGAGTTAGCAAATATTAAGCAACCATGCCTTACAAGTGTTCACCTTGTTATGAACCAAGTCATGATGTGGTTTGAGAGACATAAAGGTTGGAGTGATAAAGATGTCATCGATTTAATTCTCTCTATTAATATAACACATTAACTATTATTATTTGCTGTCAAAATAGAAACCTTGTTCTGAACAAATTATAATAAGAACAATTTCAAGATTATCTCTAATGATGATCAGTTTTTAAAACCTTACATTATATTATCCTTGACAACTGCAAGAATTACAGAACTAAAACAACCCAACATCAATAAAAGTTCTGCAGTAAAACAAGAAATAACGATCGATGTAATGTAACCGTAGAAAGATGTTTCATTAAACAACTCTACAAGAAAAACCCTACAATGATACAAAGCAAAATATGAGTATGTACTTTTGTATACAATCACAAAAAGTAAAAAAATAAACAGAGTTTTCTTTTAGAAACGTGAAAAGAAAGAGGACAATGGAACCGGTATAAATATCAAGAAAACTTAATGAGGCTTGATGCAGCAAAGTGTAAAAAATGATAAGACCACCTTGTTATTGACATCAGTCTGAGATTCTAGAAAAACACAGATTAAAATGCAACAGAAATAATAATTTGAAGAGAAAACCCACCAACATACATCCACCTCTTGAAACATATTTCTTACAGAATGAGCAACAGATGTCAATAGAAAATGGTAGAGGGGAGATATATACCTTCTGCCAGAAATATCCATGAGCCTCATGGCAACAGCTATACAAGGAAGCATCAACAAGGTTGTCACCGCACTAATTAGAAAAGACGATGAAGTAGAACCAAGGCCCAGGTTTGATAGAAGATAACCAACACCTGCCTGCTCAAGAATTTGTGGTGTATAGTAGAGGACACCATTTATACCAGAGAACTGCATTGATTCAAAGAGGAGCTAAATGATAGTCCAGCATAAAATTTAACCAGTAATAGAGTCAAGTCAAGCATCAAGGATTGGTTAATGAATGAAATCTTACTGATTTAATTGGAAAATTCAGCGGGTTAATTGTTCCTAAGCTGGAAATATTTTATCAATGGTTCTTTTTCGCTTTTCTTTTTTTCATTTTCTCGTCTACAATAGAACACAGCAAGTATGGGTGATTCTATAGTAACATTGCCTGCCACTAGATAAGTACCAAATCAAAAGGCACAACCTCCTATTTAGGAAAAACAAGGTTTAGCTTGATTTCAAACTGCCTCATCATTGGGTTTTTTTCTGCATCAAAGTAAAAGCAGTAACACTAACATGACAACCTATGAAGTACAATTTATTCAATGACATTGATTCAAAGGATTTATGTTATTAATTTTCAAAAATGAAATGCTATTGATTACATATAATGAATAAATAGTTTCCATCCAATTGGCATTTTCCTTTTAAGGCTGTCAAAGTCTCAAAGATATGAAATTCAATCAGAATATAATGATAATCTAGTAAGATATGAAATGATAGAGTCTTAACATAAGTGGATTGGGCATATATGGAGACAATCCAAAAAATCTGTAAGACTATGGGTCAAACAATTACGAGAGATTTTGAGGTAAACAGTTTATCACAATTTCATTAAAGCTTTTCTAAGAAAGAACTATACCTAAAATTTATGCAATTGAGTGAGAGAAAACATGTGAATACTGAATGGTTTTACACATACACCAACTACAATAATTTCACTCCCACAACATCTCAAAGTCAAAACTTGGAAAAGATTAATTTGAAGAGAAATTGTGTGCATTAGACTCAAACCACTAAAACCAACTTATGCAGCTAATCTAGGTATATACTTGTATAGCACAACCCTAGTCCAATAACCACAACACAAAGAGTCCGATTACTCTGGCAAACGTAAATAGAGGGTATCATTTAACATCTATACTTAATATGTATGAATAATTGCACAGGTGTAATGGAGGTAGATGATGAAAGTGAATGTTGTCCTTGCATGCTAAGCCTGTGTTTTTCATATCAGATAGTGACTCGGAGTGCCTAACCCCAAAACCAATAATATAGCAGGATAGCCACTATTGGAAAGACTAAAAAACATTACCAAACTAAACATAAATCCCAACAGAATACATAAATACTCAAAAATTGAAACAGAGCAGAAGAATGAGAACGGGAACAAAAACAGAGCTTCGCAAAAGAACAACCGCACGAAGCAGAGGGAGAATGAGAAAAAGATAGTTGCACGAAGCCACAAACACAGGGAGAAAGAAGAATTCATGAAGAATAAAATACAGGTCACTTAAAATATAACAAAATGACTGATATACCCTTATAAAAATAGACAGAATAGTAAAATGATGGATTTTTTAGGGATTTCTTTTCTCCCTAAAACCCCAATTGTGGATGCAAAAGAATGAAAACACTGCAGCACTTGCTGAATGGGGTTCGCGGGCCAAATGTGTCGCAGAGCACCACACGGGCACTCTGCGATCGCACGCTATAGTGTTAAACGTCTTCAAGGAAATGAATAAGACGAAAAGAAGAATTATTAAGAGTCTCACATTTGATGAAATATGACTTGAAAATGTGTTTATAAGTGAGAGGCAACCCTTACCTTACAAGTCCATTTCGTAGGATTGAGTCAGACCTAATCCAATTCTAAAAGGCTATCAGAGTCTATCTAAGATATGTTGGGCCACTTGCTATCGGACCACCCGGGTCACACTTTAGATGTCCAATTTGTGCTAAGAGTCGCACAATAAATGTGATACGGTATGAAAAAGTGTCAAAGAATGACACATTAAATCTGATATGCTGTGAAAAAGTGTTTATAAGTGGGAGGTATCCCACACCTTACAAGTCAATTTTGTAAGGTTGAGTTAGACTCGACCCATATTATAAGAACCATTAACAACCACTTGGATACAACACAATTACACAAATAATGTTTTGTTTCATCACAAAGAATAAAATAAAAGTACTAAAGCACAACTATTATAGATGGAAACAAAAAACACAGCAAACAATAAAAAAAAATATTATTACCTGCTGAAGAATTTGAAGTCCTACTCCCACAAATAACGCATGCTTCACACCCGGTTCAAAAAGATCATTCCAACTTGGCCCTTTTGCTGCTGTTTCAGATGGATGAATCATAGCGGGTCCCACTGGCTGATGGTGCAAGAGCTCCCTGGTATAAAGAGCTGGTTGACTCACAAGAGCAGCAGCCTGTACGACCTCGCCATCTGTTGGCACATCACCACCAGGAAGTGAAACCACAGACCCGCGTCTAGATCCAGGACCACCACCCTCTTGGTGTAAATATATTCTCTTGAAACCACCTTCCTTCTTTCCATCTGGGCCTTCTTGTTCAGACCATTTCCAAGCTAACTGCCAACCACCACCAATCCCAGTACTCCCAACAGGTTCTCCTGCAGTCCCTTGTAGAAGACTACCTTGCTTCATGCTTGAAAGGCTACCCTGGGCAGGATGAGGCATTTCCTTATCCAGACTAGTTGTTTGACGTGAGATCAATGGACTGTGCAAATTGTCATCAGAATCACCGGCCGCAGCATCAGAGACATAGTCATCACCCTCTCTAGCAAGGCTTTCTTCATCCCAATCTTCATTCCTAGGCTGATTTCCCCCGACACTGAACATGCTTCCAAAGTGTGGAAAAAGAGTGCTTCGCATGCTTCCTGTTTCCGGGAGCTTCTCATGGACACTACCGAAGAGGGTCACCATAGGATCCACAAGACCACTCGGATTTGCCATGCTTCCTTTCCGAGACATAAGACCAATGGAACTCTGTCCAGTGACAGGTCTGGCAACCCAGGACTGACCATGTTCGGACCCATACAACTTGATCTGATCTTTACCAGTAGATGGATCCTCTTCATCATTAAATTCATTGGCCGGACCAATTACGTACTCTTCTATGGATGTATTACCCCCAACCCCAAGACCCTCAACCAGTAAAGCCATCTCACCTGCTCATGCCCGAAAACAATGATAAACTAATAATAATAAAGGAAAAGCTAAGTAAGCGTTGAAGAAAAAGATAAACTAACTAACCAGCGACATCTTCGCATCCACGAAGGCGCTGCAAAACCTTCTTAGCCTCAAGCATTCGGCCTTTACTGACAAGCCATCTAGGAGACTCAGGCAATAAAAATATTGCGAGTGCAAAATAAATAAGAGAGGGGATGGAAAGAACACCCAACATGAGTCTCCAGCTGGGGGATTTGGTTAGTGACATACCAAAGACCATACAGTAGGAGAAAAACATACCAGCAGAACCAGTGAACTGTGGAAGTGTATTGAGTAATCCCCTAATCTCAGGAGGAGCAATCTCAGATATGTAAAGAGGTACCAAGGTAACTGCCAAACCAATTCCAAGACCATCTAAAAGTCTTGCAAAGAGAAGGATATAAACATTTGGAGACCAAAACATGACAAGAGAACTAACAAAATAAAGGACAGATGATATAATCAACATGGGACGTCGTCCTAGCAAGTCTGATAGGGCTCCGGAGCATGTAGTAACCACGGTGGCTCCGATAAGTGACATAGCAACAATTAGACCTTCAACTGTGGGTTCATTTTCTAATTGAAATTCCTTCTTTATGTATAGAATAGATCCTGCAAAAAGAAAACAAAGTTAGATCCAATTTAATTAAATTAAAATGAATAATCAGAGGGAGAGAGACGAACCTGCAATAGTGGCATTATCCCATCCTTGAAGTAAGTTACCGATAGCAGCAGCAACAGCAACAATAACAGCTCCGCTCATTGTTTCGAAAAAAAAAGTTTGGGAATGAATCAGCCTGAAAGAGCAAAAGATACTATAAAAAGACACTAACGATCCTAAATCACAGATCCGATCCAATTTTTTCCATTTCCATACCTCCTTCCTTTCTAATCAATTGGGCACCTAGGTTTTGAGCAGAGTTGGGTCCGTGTTTCAGATGCAGAAAAGGACATGGGTCACTCACTCACTCACTGCAACTTGCAACTTTCAACTTGTTGTGTAATCAATCATATGAAATGAGGATGAGCAGCTCCTTCCTTCCTTTTTTTTTATATTTTTTATTCTTACAAAAATTATTACTATAATAATAATAATAATAATTAAAAAATAAAAAAATAATAATAATAATAATAATAATAATAATAATAATAATAATAATAATAATAATAATAATAATAATAATAATAATAATAATAATAATAATAATACTAAGAGAGGGTGCAGGCAGACAACGAAAGGCGTATAGAAAAGAATAGAAGTAAGCGATCCTATTCGCGGGGTCGAAAAGTAAAGCAGGTAAGTAAGGAAACGCAAATGGAGCCCCCTATTTTTTTTGCAACGGACTCTCTCTGCTGGACACCTGCCCTTATTGCTCTTTCACTCTTCTCCGCGTCATCCCCCTCCCCCATCGGAATTCTGTTATTCTTTTATGCGTCAAACAAACCAAAATTACGCTTCCATATAATAATAATTTATTCAAACAAATTTTTTTTTAAAGATTTTTGTCAATTCATCCTAATGTTATGTACAAATAAATGCAATTAATTTGTGTATATTTTTTAAGTAATATACAAAGTATCTTAAGAATGTAAATATTTTGGTTTAATTTAGAAGATATGCTACTATGATGGTTTGTACTTAATATTGCATTATGCAGATTTCTAATAAATAAAACAAAGTTTAATTTATGTATAAAGATATCAAATGCTGCACAACTTATATTTATTTATTTTCGTGAATCATATAAATTACTTATTCATTTTTTAACAAATTTATTATTTATTTACCATTTTCTAAAGTTCATTTTTTTTTATCTGTTATTATTGTGAAATCTTATTCAATTGAGTAAATTTTTAGACGATGAAATATGCTACTAAAAAAATGAAAGTATATGTATAATTAGCATTATGGGGACTTTATAATTGTGTTTAGTGTAAATTGTACACTTTTAAATAATTTTGTTGTCCCTGTTCTTAATAGAACCAAGTTATTACACAACCTTCTACATTTGTCATTTTTTTT
>JBBPBT010001311.1:1548301-1567967 GCA_037974875.1 Cicer bijugum | reverse complement strand
TTATTAAAATATTTTTTTTTATAAATATTTACATTAAAATTTTACCATCTTTAGAGAATGGTCAAAATCATAAAATAAATAAATAAATATAACATCAATACATTATATTAATTACTGAATCACAATAAATATGTGTCAAATAATTGTATCATAGAAAATATATAAAAGTAAAGAAAATTAGTCACAATATTACTAATATTTTAAGTCAATTATTTATAAAATAAATAATTAAATTAGGAAATAGACATAAATAATTAAAATATATGTATGAACACATTTATTATTTAGTCAAACACACACGAAAATATCACCACAAATATTTAATACAAATTTATATATAATTTCACTCAAAATCTTATTCTCTAAAATATTATTGCTAAAATATCACTATTTTTTTAATAATAAATTAAATAACTTATATTACTCATTAAATGATATATGTATATGATTATCAAACCATAGAAAACTCATAAATATTAGGAGAAGTAATCATAAAATTAATTAACATATATTCTAAAATAACTTTAACGTCAAATTAATTCTTAAAAATCTTATTTAATTAATAAAATAATTTATTATAAAATTTGCAATGTTACAATAACGATGATGTAATATATTAAAACATTAATTTATTGGCTGAATTGTAGTTTTGATCCCCCTATATTAGCTGAATCGAGAAAGTAGTCGCCCGTTTTGTTTCTCCCCAGTTTTGGTCCCTTAAACAGAATTTTTGTCCAAAACTTGATGAAATTTCATTTTTTTTTTGCATTTATTTAAGTCGCACTATACTTCAAGATCTCATTTGCAACAATTGTACCTGAAATCTATTATCATAAATGATGTAGTACGACTTTAAAAAAATAAATTTCATCAAGATTTGGACCAAAATTATGTTTGGGGATCAAAACTGCGGAGAAACAAAATGGGGGGACTACTTTCGCGATTCAGCTAAAATAGAGAGATCAAAACTGCAATTAAGCCTAATTTATTTATATTATTTTGTTTTTTCTTATGCATACATTACTAGCAAATCTCTTATATATTAGTTTTCTGGAGGCCCTACCTATGTCTAACATGCATAATCCATAAGACAATTGATAAAAGAATACATCTACATGATTTGTTTCAACATAATAGAAATGTATAAAGTGAAGCTACAATTTGTACTATCGCAAGAAATGCTACATCTACCAAGGAACATGAAAAAATATCTTAAGATAGATTTACATAAATACGTTGATTATAGTTAGACATTATTCTACGAAAATGAGAATAAATAGTGAAATAAATGAGAGGATCATATTCTTTATGGTTAACCTCTAAGTGTTGAATTTAAATCAAGTTATAAATATACGGTTTGGTTTTACAAAATTTACGAACGATTTGTTTCTGTAGAAAATCAATTGGTTGATACTTGTGTCAATTCACCCCAACCTCCACCACAATCTACTCAACATTTTTCTAGGAACCAATGTCCAACACAACACAACAAAATCAATATTATATATCAACAACACCTAATAGTCAATTGTCTCCTCATACTTATTCCAACACACCACATCAATCATACGAGTTCACGTTGGGAACAATTTAATTTTGACAACCAACAACTACAACAAGAAGACAATCGCGACTATCCTTTACATTAAGGGAAAATGAATTATTGTATAAAATGTTCAATATTCATTATAATATACTTGAGTCTGCTACTCAGTTACTTAATAATATATCAACAAAATTTTTTGATTCCAAGCTTTGAAATGCACATGCTCCGTTAAATCAAATATCTAACTAGACTCAAAGTGGAAATAGTTCTTATGCAACATTTCACCCTCAACATCCTCAAGAACAAGAAGATGAAGAAGAACAACAACAACAACAAATACATGATGTACCAAGACATCGTCAAAATCTCATACATGTGAGAAAACATCATCAATGTGATATTAGATCAATTTTGTAAATTAAAAAACGACTTTACTAATTAAAAAACAAATATTTTAAGAAATCAATTTTACGAATGACGACTTCTAACTATAATAAAAATAAAGTAATTTGGTAAACAATTTTCAAAATGAAGTATCTTGATAATTTTATTGAAATTTGGGTTATCTAAAAAAAAACCTATATACAGAGTGATTTATGTTAATGACTTTCAAAAAAGACATGCAATCTCCCTCTGAATTAGATACATTCGAGACTAGTTCCCTCATTGTGAACTAAGCAACAATTACAAAGTATTTTATACCCATGACACGTGCAAACCAAGTACTTATTAGAAAGATACTGAAACACTAGACAGAGAGGATTACTAACAGTTTGAAAGTGACATTGATAATAATTAATGTCGGGTAATATATGTAGGATTTGAGTCGACAAGACTAAATTACTAGATAAAATCATGATTATTAAAACCGAACAAACTTTACCTTGAAATATGTAGGCATTGTAGGAGGTTTTTTCTTATTTACTTTGTTTTTGCTTGATTGATTATGATGTCCCATTGGACATTCCCTTACTATTGTTTGACATCAACACGTGTGAATGATAGTTTCACATGAAATTATTATATGGGCGAAGCAAATTTAAGTGATCTTGGATCACACACTTCTTGTGTTGCTCTCTTTACAGCCTAGCAATAATAGTTGATGGTGTCTTGTTAACAATAGTACTATATTATAACAAGCATGAAAAGTGGTTCACCTTCACTAATAGTACCAATTAACCTAAGATCTTATTTTTATTTATGTTGGCCCAAGATCCACGTTACCTTAAAATATAAGCAAAAAGCTATATAAAAGGTTGATGTATTGGGTGTAATTTTAAACCAATTAAATACATTAATTTTTATATATTTTTGGTTTATATTTTATTTTAGATTAGATATATAAAGTGAATGCACGAGAATTGTCAGAGCTAAGGCACCGTTATCAAATTTTTTTAATTATACATTAATTATAAATCGATTTTATTGAAAATTAATTTTTATTGAAGAAATTGTTTAGTCACTTTTAATTAAATTTTCTTTATCAATCACAGTTTTTTATTCACAATTTTGGAACTCTAAGACATACAATTCCGAATGAATGATGTGAGCTAGTGATCAAACTTCATGATTCGTGACAAACATGTATAGCTAGTAATTTTAAATTATCACTATGATTAAAAGCTATGATAGAGGAAACACTAAAATATGGATCACTATAGATAGAGCAAATCATCAATTTCATACATCAAACTCTCTTATATAGTTTGCCTTTCAAGAAAATAAAAATAAAAAGTAAATTATAACTTTTTTTATATCTGCATTCTTAGTCCTTCTTGACGTAATTGTCAAATCTGTCTCTTTACTCTTTGGCATTTTGTCAAAACAGATTATGAGGAACCAACAGGATGAGTGTGACAAAAATTTGAAGACTAACTATTTATATTTTTCATTTAATTAAAAGACAAGTGTAAGTTTAAGGATAAAATAAACTCAAAAATTCAGTAGTGGAACTTAACCTTGAGTAAAAAAAATTAGTTATTTCCTTAAACCTCACATTTTCTTCATCCATCAAAGATAAAATAATTTAAAGCTATTTTTTGTTTGAAATTATTTCTTATAAATCAACTTATCTTTCTTTTTATCTAAATAAAAAAGTGTTACATATATTTAACTTTTTTTTTTATTTTCATTGAGATTTCGTTATTTAAATATGACACTATTTTATTATCTTAACACGATGTTTTAATCTCTCATCTTAATATGAACTTTTTATTTATTTGCAGTCTTGTTTGAGCAGGTGAGTTTAATCATCTTTTTAAACTTTTCCATTTGTTAGTTTCAAGTCTAATAAAATTTGAGATTTGTCTAAGGCCAAGGGGTCTATAAATTGCCTTTTCCGTCTAGTAATACTTTCTCGATTTAAATTGCCTTAATATAAAGGGAATCTTGTCTATTTTTTCTATTCATGGTTATAGTGACGGCAAAAAATCGTTGGTAAGGATCTAAAATTTATAGGTATAGGACGAAAAAAATATATCAACGACATTTTTATTTGTTGTCTATAATCAACATATATCTACAGTATTTTACCATCAATTTTACCATCACTATTATGAACGTTTGTCTGTTGAACAAAACTAAAAGTTTTACCAACAAATTTTGTTATGTGGACATAAAAATTAATTTGTGTAACTTTATAAATGATACATTTACAGTTTTGTCTTCGTCACCATTCAGTTTAGCGACACTTCTATTCTGTGGGTATAAATTTTGACAACAAATATTTTTTTGTTAGACAATTTTTTTTTTCGGTTGGACAAATAATTTGATTAAATGTAGTCATATCAAGTATACTAAGAAAGAAATACCCTAGATTAGCAAAACAACAACATTAAGTCTTTCTAATACTACAACAACCAAAAGATGACAAAATTCAGCATTTTTTAAAACTCAAACAAATATTGGCATATACTTGAAGGTTATGATATGTATTACAATATTGGCATTAAACTAATCCATAATTGGCATATACTTTACAGTAGCAAATTAATTATTTTAATTACTGTGAATCTTTACTATATATAAACTAACTCTACCAAATACTATCCATTGTCGTCTAGTCTTCCATAATAAATTTGAAAAGAACCAAAACAAATAACACTATACTAAAAAAAAGTAAGTTACTATAAACAATCAGTTAAAGCTCAAAACTTATAATTATTTGTGCAGTCTTTTCATTGACATATTTTAGGAGTACGAGTTTCAACCTAAATCACTTCATGTCCATGTCTAGGTACCACTCCTTTGTCCTTTTTTTCTTTCTAAACTCAAACAAATAAGTTAAATAAATTTTGTTTTTTTTAATAGAATTCACCGTGTGAAAACTACAAATCAAGAAACTTTTTCATCCATAAATTTCAGGAAACTTTTTGTATCCATACAATGGATATCTTGGAAGCTGAAGTTGCTTGCTTAACATGAGAAGAGAGGGAATCAATACCCATTCAAGTCTATCGGTGGTTATTTTCTTGTCTAAGAATTTCTCCAACCAACTACCAAACCAGAACATACATTATATAATTGCAAGTTAGTTGCAAATTGGATTATAAAGATGCATCTTACATTGCGAAAATATGTCAACATTTAGTATTTACAAGTCATAAAAAAAAAACATAAAATAGATTTATTTGTATTTAGTACAAAATGAAACAAACCAGAGCAAACATCAAAACAAAATAATACACAGTATTCTTCAGCATTATTTGTTTAGAAAGTTTGAGATAAGAATGTATATATGTTCAGCAAAATAATAAACATCAAACTAAATACCTCATAGAACTGTAAGCACATTCTATCTCCTCCAATATAGAACCCAACCAATACGATCATAGAACCCACACAATAATCAAAGTTTCAACCATAACCACCTTCCAAGAGCTTCACCAAATCATGGAGAGAGAAAAAATGAAACAAAATGAAAATCTTCATAACTTTATTTCCCTTGGCCTACATCTCTCTCAAAAACTTTAAGAATGAACAACATTCACTTTTCATACCATACCTATACCCATGGTCATTGCAAATCTAAAGGTGTATTTCACTTATACCTAATCTCTTAATTGACCATCACTAAAAATATACGTAGATATATGGTAATTTTCTTGTAGTGTTCATACATGATTTTGTTTTTCTCGTTCAAATTAAAGCTCAATTCAACAAAACTATTAATCTGATTAGGTCTAATAATGATAGTGAATCATTTTATGTCAAATATGAAACAATTCATCAAATCTTGTGTTGAAACTTCAAGTTTTAACTCTTTCAATTTCTTATTTCTTTTATATATTAAGTTTTTAGACGGTTAATTCTAGAAAAATTATACTCCATCCTCTATGATTATACTCTTACCCCACAAATCATCTACAAAATTAAATTTATCCTTGATTTAAAATTAAAAAAAAATAATAATATTACTCTATCCCTCACAAAATTTCAAAAATATTTTGAAAAATTCAAGGAATTAAAATTAAATTTTTTTCGAATTGATGAATCTATTAGTATATTTGGTAATATAAGAGAAAATAAAAAACTTAAAACTTAGTTTGTATTTCTTAGTCTTTAGGTCGACCCTACCTAACCTATCCCTATGTTACTCAAGTAAATGATGTTTGGTAATTTAAAACTTAAGCTTTGTAATTGCACAATACTAAAAGACAAATGAATGTTTTACTTAAGAGTCAGGCAATAAAATACAGACATTATGTGGAGAAAGAGAAAGAGAAAGAAAGATGTCATATTCAAATTTTAGGCCAAAACATATGAGAAAGAAATTCATGTGAAAATGTATAAAATAAAAAATAATTAAGGTCCACAGAATAAATGTGACGTCGACGCAGAAATAAACCAACCATCCAATTACATCCATGGAGATAAGGCATGAAGATAGGCCACTACACACACACACACTACACAATTGATATATATATATATATTTCATTTCCCACTTTGTCCCTCCTATACACCTCACTTCATCCAAAACAACATGGCCACCACCGCAACCGCCGCTGCCACGTCACACTTTTTCGGCACCCGTCTCAATAAACCAACTTCTAACATTGGAAGAATCCGCGCTTTTTTCAATCTGAAACCGAAAAAGGCAGAACCAAAGAAAAAGGAAGTGAAACCGAAACAACCGGAAGGTGACCGGCTAGTATGGTTTCCAGGTGCCTCGTCACCGGAATGGCTGGACGGGAGCTTGATTGGTGACCGTGGATTTGATCCATTGGGGTTCGCGAAACCAGCGGAGTATTTACAATTTGACCTTGACTCGCTTGACCAGAATCTGGCGAAGAACCTTGCTGGAGATATTATTGGAACTAGAGTCGAAGTTGCGGAGGTTAAAGCGACGCCGTTTCAGCCTTATACGGAAGTGTTTGGAATTCAGAGGTTTCGTGAATGTGAACTTATTCATGGAAGGTGGGCTATGCTTGGTGCTCTTGGTGCTTTGGCTGTTGAAGCTTTCACTGGTGTCTCGTGGCAAGATGCTGGAAAGGTACGTATACACTTTTTCTTTCTTAATTCTTCATTTTCACTAATATATGCTTTTTGCATTTTTCTTATTCAAAATCATTTAGGTTTTCAAACTTTATGTGATTATATTTTTTCAAAATTAATTCTTCTATTAAATAAAAATAATTGTAGAATTTTTTATTTTATTTTTATTTAGATGCTGATTTTTAGTGTATTAATAGGGTCGCTATATATGTCACGTATGTGATTGTGTTGCCAATATTCTTTTATACATTAGCGTATAGTGTGATTATATTACTGAAAATTCTTAACAACCAACGATGAAGACAAAAGTTCACATTATAGTATTTGATTTGTAGTAGATTGTCTAGTCTTTATTTCTTTTTGTTCCCTTTCCAAAACGGACAAAACTGAAATTGACATTTAAACAAATTAAACTTTCACATGCAAGTATGTGGGGGAAAAACTAAAATTGTAGAAGACTACAAGCTGGTGTATAAGATTATTGACTAGAAGGACTAAAATTAACCTAAATATGAACGTTATTGTAGAAGGTGTGACAAATTATAGAGTGTTAATTAAATAAAATATAATTGACAAATATATTTTATTATAAAAAAAAAATTGAAACAAGAAGTGATCGATAATTTTGAGTTTTATTTATTTATCTACTACTGAAAAGTTAAATATGATTTAATTTCTAATCTCATCATTGAGTATGAATTTTTTTTGCCGTGTGTTTAACTTTCGTAAATATATTTGAGACTACTTTTAAAGTGTGTCTCAATTGTTAACTACATGTGAGAAATAAGTATTGAAGCTTTTTTAAACAATTTGTTGTTCCTTTTTAGTTTATTTGAAGTGGTATAATTTAGAATTTGTTCAGGTAGAGCTAGTGGAAGGATCATCATACCTAGGACTTTCTCTTCCATTCTCATTGACGACATTGATATGGATTGAAGTGTTAGTGATCGGTTACATTGAGTTTCAAAGGAATGCAGAGCTTGACCCAGAGAAAAGGTTATACCCAGGTGGCAAATTCTTTGATCCACTTGGTTTAGCCAGTGATCCTGAAGAGAAAGAAAGACTTCAATTGGCAGAGATTAAGCATTCTCGCTTGGCTATGGTTGTTTTCCTCATCTTTGCAATCCAAGCTGCTGTTACTGGAAAAGGTCCTATTGCTTTCATTGCTACCTTCAACCAGTGAGACATATAATCAATGAAACTGCTATGTGTAATTTTTCTTCTATCTTTCTTTGTAATGCTGCTTATAGCAACACTCCCTATATACTAGTGCAATTAAATGCAGTATTATTATCCCTCGTCACAATTGCTACATCAAATTATATGATTTATAATATTGTATCAGAAATAAAGAACAAAATTTTATCATATTAAAATGAACTAAAGTGTTTATTCATACTAGTTGAGAATGTAATTCAATCTTCTTTAGAAACAACAGATTATAATATTTTCTAATATGTATTTGGTAATGAGTAAAAAAAACAAAATGTACTTGGTAAGAAAGCAGAGGAATGTAACGGTGTAATTTATGTTTCACTAAAGTAACACATTGATTCTTTATGTTTATTTATTTTTTTAATAATATGTACATTTGTTATCTCTTTTCCATTCCAGAAATATACATATGGTCGTTACACATTTAAGATAATAAATTGTAATTTTCTTTCATTCAAAAATAATAATATTTTAAATTAATTTATTATTTAAAAAATCCTTCAAGAACGGTATCTTGTCCATCCTAATTTATTGAAATCCCTAATTTCATTTATCAGTAACCAAACCCCCTTCTCTCTATCGGCACTGCTTTTTCAATAATCTTAATTTGTATCAATACTTTCACCAAAAAATTTAATTCGAATAGTCTTAGGAATTTTAAAATTTACAAAGATGTTAAGAGTGAACCACTTATTTTAAACTAAAATCAAAATAATGTTAAATAAATAGTCTCTTTGTTAAATCGAGAAGTATTAATGTTAACTCCTAACGTTATTAATACTTTAAAATAATTTCTGAGAGTAAAATATAATAATTATTGGTATCATTTTATTCCCTAAGTTGTTTCTCATAAACTAATATAAGATAAAGAATGTTTAAATTAAGACTTCATTTTGAAGTTTCATTAGTTTCAATCACATCAATATAAATTTAGAATATTGGCATACAGCAGTATATATATATATATATATATATATATATAATTTAGTTTTTTAAAAGACAAATATTATTAATATTGTTAGAAGAGAAGACTTCTTTATCACTTTAATTTAATTGTACTATTTTTATTTTAACATTTATATAAAATTTATTTTTATTAAAAAATTAACGGTCCGATTGGCAACTCTTACCTAATATAATTTCTTGTAGACATTAATTAAAATTATCGATACAACTATAAGTATATAACAAAAAGGAAGTATATACACTAAATGTTAAATTGAAGTTTATTTGATAAAATATCAAATATATGCTTAATAGAAGCTTATAGTTTAACATTTACCTAAAATGGTAAATAAACTTAGGCACAAGTGTGAGTTATCGGGTTGAAGTTCTTGCGGACATATTTGATTTAATATATTGGAAATTGAATATGTCATACTCAGAAAAAGCAAAGCAATAAAAAGAACAGCTTCTTGCAACTGTATCGTACCAACAAACATCGGTAAATCTTCAACCATTCATTTGTTGTTGTTGTTATTTTTTTTTTCTCCTTTATCTCAATGTCCTAATTGACCTTCACCTACTGCACAGATTCATGGGGAGGTTGTTTGTGATCAATTTGGAGGGTAAGATCTATACCTGCAAATACTGTCGTACCCATCTTGCTCTTTACGAAGACATCGTTTCAAAGGTTCCATTTTCATCACTTACCCTCTTTTTTTTTCACAATCATTTTTATGGGTCTTTACATTTTTTCTAGATTTTCAATTTCTTCATTGATTATTCAACTGTCATGAATTTTTAGTTCGATGTGTTCATTTAGAAGCATTGAATTCTTTTATTTTATTTTTTTGAGAAAATTTAGAAAGCATTGACATGTTTATTGATTTTCTTATTATTACGCTTTTGTTGTTTCAAATGTTTTATTTTGCTACTTTATACCCCCCCATAAAGTCATGGAGTTTTTTTTTTTTTGTTTAATAATAATGTGAGTTTATTGTTTCTTTTTCTAGTAAAATGCAACTAATTTATCAGAGAGGTGAGGTTTTCCTTTCTGAACTACAACACTGTACTGCTAATTTGAATTTAATTTCTTCATAATTTTGTGAATGTAAAATCTGCAAATAAAGTGGTAGTGTTTTATGCCTCCTTGCTTTCTTACAAGAGGACTAGTTCTTGTCCAAAAAAAAATACCAATTAGTTGTTTTGGTAATGTTTAGGCTACCTAATGGATGAAGATATCACATATGGAGGATATTATCTTCCAAAGCAAATATATGTTGCTAGTGTTACTCTTCTTAAAAATTTAGTCTTTTCATTTTCTTCTGGAAATTTTTAATAACTTTTTTGCTGGGTCCTCCCAATTAATTGAGTTTTTAATCAGAACAAATAATCTAACTATCAATATTTCCCTATGTTGTTATTTTAGACTTTCCACTGCAGACATGGGAAAGCTTATCTCTTCAATAAGGTGTAAGTTATGCTTATTACTTTTGGCATTGTTTGACTCTTAGGAAACTGAAGTAAACATTCACTTGTTGTATCAATACCATCAGCAATAATGGTAATGGCTCCACCTACTCCGCAGTGTTGAAAATAAAAATAAAAAGAACAATAGTAACATTTTGTTTATTCAATAACTTGTTTTAGAGTATACATTATGCAATGTCCACTTGTGTATCATCTTATCTTGCATCTAAGAAATGCCGATCAAATATGAAATCATTTCATTGAGGTACATCACAACTTCATAACAAGATCAATGCATAATCAATTGTATTCTTTGACAGCGTGAATGTTTCTCTTGGTGAAACAGAGGAGAGACTGATGATGACTGGTTTACATACTGTGGCTGACATTTTCTGTGTCGGTTGTGGATCGATCGTGGGTTGGAAATATGTAAGATTATGCGGCAATTCTATAAACATTATTGTTTTGCCTTCTTTTATGTAGCTTTTAGTTACTCGAAATGGTTCTTTTCAGGAGACAGCACATGAAAAAGGCCAGAAGTACAAGGAAGGGAAATCCGTGCTTGAACGGTCAGTAGTAGAAATGTCGTAAGAAAACATTGCCAATATAATCAAAGTGAAGTCCTCTTGAGAATCAAGTGTGTATTGTAGTTGTTTAGATGGATTGTATTATTGGGCAGGTACAAGGTGTCAGGTCCTGACGGTAGCAATTATTGGATCAACAATGAAGCACACGTTGGCGGAAGCGATGCAGATGATGTATAGTCACTCATCCTGCCATTTCCAATTGTACATTCCTTAACCCTGTAGTTAGTCAGATGAATGTGGATTTATGCAGGAAATTTTGCAAAATCAGCATTTTCCATACTCAATCAGTAACACAATTTGAGTGGTGATTACCTTTTTTGTTATTAAGGAAAAGTTTATACTCAAACTTCTAATTGGTCCTGTTTTTTTATTTGTAGCAACAATAGTTGGATGAAGAAAGCCTTTGAAGTGCCATGTCCTGTATTTATGTCAAGTAAATGTAATTGCAATGCATTGAAATAAAAGATAGCTGAAAAATATGTATTATTATAACCAAAACCTTTGTTGGTTGATTTTATGTTAGTTTCTTCTAGAAAAGGACTTGAATCAGTTGTGATGCCAAATAAATATTGCTTTAATGAAACACTGACACAACTGAAGTGAGATGCAAAGATTTGAATTCAAGTCTTAATGCAGAAATTGGAAAATCATAATGGAATTGGATATAATATTAATAGTTTTGGTAAGTATTTTCTCCTATCCATGATATGGCTATTATGATTTTCCTTATCACTAGCTATTATTGGTAGCATTGAGTTTTTATCATTCCATTTTTCAAACATAAAATTCAGAGTGGTGATTGGCTTTCAGACTATGGTCCACCAAGGACCGGTATATGAAAATTATGTAAAACACTAATAACGATTGTCCCCACCCTTTAGAAGACGAAAATTATGGTGTTAGTTCGATGAAAACAAGGAAAAATAAATGAGTTGAATTCTGTGATGCATTTTCTTCTGTTTTTACCGAATCGACATTGATTAATCTATTATCATAGATTTTATAATAAGAAAGATTGTGAACTTCTACTTCTAAGAGCAAATATCAATAATCTTATACCACATATTTGCTATGTGGTTACTCTAATTCTTCTCCAAAAACTACATAAATTTTTTTTCCTAAAATGAATGTATGATTGAATTAATTATCATACAAAATTCAAGAGGGGATGCTATATACTTATGTTTCATGGAAATGGAATAAGCAAATTATGTAAGTTATAGTGCTTCCGCTTGCTCATACTCGCAGTGTTTGAATCCGATAGCCAACCATTTATTGTTAATGGCATTCTCAACAATTATACTTTTAAGAATGAGTTTGGGTTCTTATCATCACATTTTAGGGCTCTTTATTTTTCTCATGCTAGATTGCTAGTTACAATCTAACTTTCATGCAAAGGCAAGTGAATAGGGTCGTTCGTTGCTTTGCACGAGTGTATAACTCAACTTATATGAGTAGTGTGCAAGGTATAACAGTGATGTCAAAGTTGGTTAAATGTCCACCTTCACATAATAAGAGGGAAAATGCTCAACCCCCACTTTCTCCACAACTTATTAACTCTCGGTAGTGTAATTTTACTGTTAGTGTAAAATTGACTGAAATACACTACCGAAAACTAACTTACATTAGTATACTATATGTAATACTCTATGAGCAAAACTTAAGGGGCAAATGAACAATGGTTAGGTTCGAGCCCAAAGGTTTTTTAGGCCACTAGGTCATAAGTTGTTAAGTAATTATTTTTGTATTAAGTAATAATTGTTTTTCAATTTTTCATTTTTTTCACGAACATTAATCATTTTATAAGAATTTTTTTCAGGGGGAAATTCATAAACTTAATTTAATTAAGACACTCTTAAACTAAAAGTTGATATAGAGCAAAGTGGTTTGCACTTTGTACTCAAGTTTTTGAACTCGGGCCAAACATAACCATATCTAATTTATTTAATGAATTTTACTGAAATAAGTCATATTTTTATGGATACCAGCAAAACCATCCAATGAGCGCTGTATTCCTCTCAGACTTCAAGACATTGCTATTGTGATTATTTACCAAATCTAATAAACAACAAGGAGTAGAGCCGAAAAAAATAATAAAGGACCCAGGAACCAGTATAACTTGGATCCATTCTTTCCACTAACTGGAAAAATTAATCATATAGTTCAATCTAACAATCATTAAATATGCCTAAGCTTTCATATAGAAAATAAAATTGGTTGAGGCAACTTGAAACTGGCAGAAATTTCCATGTTAGTGCTTCAACTAAGGACTTTAAGATGCTTCCACATTCAGCAAATAAGGTTGGCAAAGAGATACACATTAAATTAAATTCCATATATGCAATTGCACAAGAAATTTGATGAACAAATCAGACATGTTAAATAAAACAAGCCATTAACAAAAAACTTGAAGAGTTCACATAATTGTAACAACAAATGTTATTCCAGAGACAATCGATGATCAAATTCAGCTCCAACAGCAAACCACACGGTCTTATTTTCTGGGGAGCATAGCAGTAGCATGTTATCAGATTCAAGTTTCAAGATATAAATTAACTGAGAGAATAGACCATTTGCTCAGATAACACTGGACCCACAACCCTCCTGTATTTCTGCAACTGTGGCTCCAAGTATCTCCGCTGCTCAGGACCCAACACACTTCGCAGATCCTTGAGAAATGAAAGTGCAGTATATGCAAAGTAAAAGTAGACACACAAGTCAGACCGGAATGGGACATATAAATCATGCACGAGTTTGCGATTGTTAAACATACATGTCTACCTAAACATGCAACATGACTGATTTCACTTTGTATTGGAAACTCCGACTTAATTGCGGTCTGCCCCTAGCCGCCTAATTGCGGCATTTGGGTTGCTTCATTGCTGCCTCCAGCACCTTTGTTGTGTTGGGTGTTAGGGGGTGGATATAGTCCCACATTGCCTAGAGATATGGCCGGGTAGTGCCTATAAAGTTTGGGCAGTCCTCACCTTACAAGTCAGTTCCATAGGTTGAGTTAGATCCAACGCAAATTCTCATATAGTATCAGATGCTATCCTAGACCCATTGGGCTTCCCGCATCGTCCATAGTTCAGGTCCATTGGGCTTGGACGTAAGGGGGTGTGTTGGAAATTCTACCTTAATTGTGGTCTTCCCATAGCCGCCTAATTGCGGCGTTGTGGCGTGTAGCACATTCATTTGTTGGGTGTTAGTGGGTGGATTTAGTTGCCAAGAAATATGGCCTACGTAGTGCTTGCAAAGTTTGGACAGTCCTCCCCTAGACCTAGCCACCTTAAAGTCGGTTTTTTGTGGGTTGAGTTATGCCCAATCCCAAATTCTAATACTTCGGAATATTAGTTCTCCCTACATTATTGCATCCAAATAAAATGCAGGTAAATTAGGGGGGTATGTTACAATTCTTTTTTGGTAATATATATATTTGAGGGAGACAGGATTATGAAAAGGCAAGACATAGCAGAACCTGAAGACAACATATCTGAGATTTGCCAGTTTGAAACATACCTGCTTTGTAGTAATAACTGTACTTCAATTTTTGCAGCTAACATTTTCTTAGGTGACTAGGTGTTTAATGTGCAGGAAGTAACTTAAGTAATTATTACCCAACAACTAATCATACCTTGTATCTCACACGAGATCCCTCTATCCCTAGCAAAACTTTGATGATATCGCCACTTTCTGGTTCACCATATGAAGTAGGCTGTGGGTCAGGTTCATCGTCAGAGCTTTCTGATTCAGACTCAACCAATTCTTCATCTCCATGCATTGGAACATCATTTGCATCTTCTTGACCACTGTCATCAAGCTGGCTTAACATTGCATCTTTATCTTCAGTAACTTGAAGTGGGGATGACTCTCCATTTTGTAAAGTGGAAGCATCTGATAAGACAACATAGCGTTTTCTGTCAAGCAAAGGCCTTGCAATGTCAAATGAGACCCACCTGGAGATCATACATTGTTGTTAGCCTTATCTTACATAATTCGGATTGCACCAATAATTGTTATAAAAAAAGCAACAGACTTGGTAAATGCTCTAAGAGTTCAAGAATAAACTACAAGCATGGTGAAGCAGTTTTGTGTGCACTCTGAACTGAAAAACTTACTGATAACGAAGAGGACATAACAGCTCTGAAGGGCGATACGCAGCTTTGTATCTCATCTTGTTGCAAGAGTGAATATAATAGCCAAGATAATAGTACTGGAGACTAGGACAATAAACCTGGTTATCTTTCACCCAACCAATTTCTTGAAGTGCAGAGTACTTGCCTAGTGATAGAAAGGCAAAGTCTGGATCCCAGAACAAATATTTACTTGATAAACAGTTGGGAAGGATATCTATAACCCCAACTGCCACTAACTGGCCATCCACTAAATATTGTTGATGGAAAGAGCCAAAACCACATGGAGGGACTGTGCTATCACCAGTGTGTGAAACGTATAATAATGGAGTATCAACCAAAAACCTGCGATATGAGCTCTCTGTGAAATTCTGTGGTTTATCATTATGTACTTTGCTCTGATATTTTCTATATAAAGCATATTCTTCTGGATTAAAACTGGATCTGTTCAACCGGATCTCAAGCTTACGCTTTTTTACCGGACAATGTTGTGGACTAATCAAACAATTTCCTCCAATATCACGCTTCATTCCAGACTTTTTGGGAATTGCTGCATTTTGAACAGTTCCATTTTGGGAAACTTGCTTACTAGATGCATAAAAATTTACATGTCCATTGGAAGCCCTGATAGACAAACCAGAAATGTTTCCTGTTGAATCTAAATATGCTACCAACTTTTCTGCAATAATTTTAGGAGAAGATACATTCTCCTTCTCACTATCTATCGATGGTTTGAAATCATTATCATCCTTGTTTATTGACTGTGCTCGGTTTATTGATGCAGCAACTTGAAAAGCTATATTGCTACTATATAAGAGATCTCCAGATCCATCGGCTAATACCTTCTTTTTCCCTTGTGAAACCATTCTGACTGAAGCTTTTGGTAATTGAATACCAGACGGAAATTCCCCGTTCTCAGTGAACATGTGTACTACATTATCAATCTGATCTGATAAGTAATGCAAACATTTTTCAACTTCATCCACCTCTTTATTGCTAACAGATAGAGATTCTTCTGACATGGAGCATGAGAGGTTACTATGGACAAGGTTTTCCATATTTTTTGAAGTATTTGGTTCCTCCATTGCATCAACTCTTTTAACATCCAAGGTTCCATCTAAAAATCTACAAAGATAGAACCATCGGTGAAAAGTGAAACAAAGAAATTTGAACATTTATGGAGTGAATTGCTTATAATAGAAAAATATAATATCCCATGTATTTGACCTCCTTGAACATTGCCTCTTAAATAAAGGAAGCGAGAAGCAGCATCTTAAGGTATACAATTCAAATTTTCACTAACCTCCCACCCCACCTCCAAAGAAAAAAACAATGTTAATTTGTTCAACCTACGTGTCACAAGAAGAAAGAGAATGACGATAAAACATATCAGTCAAAAAGAGTGAGGACACTATTTTATTCAATATAACTGTATAATATACTATACTCCCATATAATGTTTATAATGATGCTGACAAAAACATTTGAACTTGAAAAATAAAATGTAATAACGGTTACTAATTTCAATACCATGCATTTAAAAATTTAAAGCATGTCTCTCGAGAAATATCATATGAAATAAGCATACCTTTGTATTCGTTTAGATACACGAAGTTGTTCCTTAGAGGGAGCAAAGTCACTTGCTTTCAAGCGGATTGTATAGGAAGGGCAACATGTTTTTTCCATCTCTGGTTTATAAAGAAAACATCCAGATCTTCTCCAGCCCCGATCAAGCAGAGCTACCGCCAAAAGATAATAAAATGAAATTGAGTTAATCCGAACAAAGTCATATCAGCAAACCTATGAAGCACGGATACGCTAAAATTGGTGGCATATCATACCCGATACGCCAACACGACACAATACTTCACCAATACGTATCCACAGAGTATCCTGATTTTTTTTTAAAACAAAAAATGCAGGATACGGCTCCGATATGCAACAGATATTTCTCGAGGCTTTTAAATTTTCAGGGTTGTTCAATTTCTTCTTCAGTAACCTATTTTTTTAACTGCATTTGCTCTCTCCCCTTCAATACACGATACCAAATGCTAAACAAGGCTGCTTTGATTCTTTTCCATAATTCCAACATGTAATTAACTTTTTGAAAAACAATGATATTAATTTTTTATTTAATACTATTTGGTAATGTGTTAAAAATTGTGTACTAAGTTTGGTTTTTGGTAGACAATGATTTGCAATTTCTATTTATATTTATCATTTTGTATGTATTTTTTATTTTTATATATGTATACTAAACGTATCATATCCTATATTTTTCAATGAATGACATATGGCCGTATCAGATACGTATCTATCCAATACTAGTATATTGTGTCAGTGCAACATAGCAGCAAACCAATTTAGTAGTGTTAAATCAAAGTTATTTTCCATCAACTAAATGAGAAAGGTTACAAATCTCTCCAAATAGCAGAAGCAGATTTGGAACACTACATAATGTGGAGACCGATAAAGAAGTGAGGGGCTGAATAATAATGAAAAAGATCATCACTATAAAAAATGACAGCAAAATTCACAAAGTCAACACTTTGAAGATGAAAATATGGAAGACACTTGCATGAGCTTTGACTTTTGATTTGTAATACAGAATATATAACGTTCCAAACAATGTCACATAACTACATCACATCACATTACAAAGCAAAACCAGGCTTGTTAATTTCACCTTTGCAATATCTTACTTGTTACCAGAAATTTTTTATATATAATGCAAAATGTCATCAATATCAAATTGAGAAGAAAATCAAGCAAAAAGAAATAGCAAACAACACCAACCTTGATAGTCATCCACTGTAAGGCTATGTGCCCACATGCCTGTAACAAGAGGAAAAAAGAAACAAATAACTAATTAGAAATTTTATTCATCCCATAAATGTAAGTGCCAAGAAGATAACAATCAAAAACCTAAACAACCCAGTCAGAATTTTTCAAAATAAAATCTCAAATCGTAGAGTCATAATCCACCAACTTCAACTAGTTCATAATCTAAACTTTTGTGTGTGTGTGTGTGTGTTTTCATCATAAGCTAACAAATTGAACGAGAAAACGAAGTGAGTAAGAAAAACATCAAATCCAAAAAGGAACCACGAAATCAATTAGAAGAAAAAAAATTCATGAACCGATTCAATGAAATTTAGGGGAATTGAAGAGAAAGAGAAGGACCGTGAGAGATGCTATTGTTACGGGGAGATTTACAATATCCACAAGAGCTTCGACGTTTTCCCCAATCAACGACGACGCTTTCCTTTGGGGTTTTGCTGCTGCTACTGCTAGCCTCGCTCCTCATCGTACTCGACATTTCTTCTTCTTTTTCTTCTTCTTCTTCTTCGGGTTCAGAAGAGGTGAATATTTTGGAGTAAAACGACGGCGTTCATATGAGATAACCAATATAAAAGAAATTGTTCTACAGCGGCGATTGTGGTTGTAGTAGAGAATCGGAGAATTCTTCAATGTTTGATTGGATTCATTGTTTTTTTTTTTTTTTGTTGAAATTTTTTTTTTTTGGTTGAATAATTTTTTGGAGAGTTTGGCAAATAACCCGTCAACTTGCAACAAAATAACTCTACCTGAAAAACAATTAAGTAATTTGGAGTTTAATGCTCGTCTACTGTGAGCATAAAATATTTTACATTAATGGTAAATTCAATTGTTATTTAATTAGACAATTATGATTATTTAGTGATATAATAATGTCTAATGTTTTTATTTATTATTAATGTAAAATTAATTTTCACATGAATAATTATGTCATATTTTTTCTTATGTTTTGAAGTAATAAAACAAAATATTAAAGGATATATATTGTAATACATTGACAGCTAAAAACACCTCAAATGAAAGATTCAAAAGTGGTGCACATCGTCTTGAATCAAGCTCCTGATTTTTTGCTCTAATATTGCAACTTTTAAGAAGTTATATTCTCATAACTTTAACTCATATTTTATACTTCAACTTGGGTTCCACTTAAGTTTTATATTTAATGAAATTTTATAATTTTTTTTTTTTAAATTGTGGAGGAACTAACGATTAAACGTATTTTTACAATTATTATAATTTTTCACACATTAATAACGTGTTTGTTTAAAATAGAAGTTTAAATAAGCATAACTAAACTATGTTTAACGAAATTTGAATATAATATGTCAATAAATTTAAGATCTAATTAAGTCTAATTTTATGATCTATTGTATATTTTTTTTTAGGTTTGAGTTATATAGTTATGAACATCGATTGGTTTGTAAGCCTATTTAAAATTC
>JBBPBT010001311.1:1536600-1547703 GCA_037974875.1 Cicer bijugum | reverse complement strand
CCAGATTATAGCTTACTATACAAGTTATTTCAAGATGCCTTTGAATTTACAGTTTATAGTTTTTTACATTATCTTTCGTATATAACTTTATTATTTCTTTTTTTTATTATTTTTATTCATATGTAATACAAAATAATTATCTTACTACTCTATCACCCACTAGTTCACTTATCTGGCCACTTTACATTTATCTTCTTCGTGAATAATAGAGTTAGATTCAATTTCTTTAATCTATAGCCAAAGTAAAAAAATGACCTTTTATGTTATTCATCTTATAAGAAATTTATCAAATACAAATTGATTAAAATATGCATTGTCATATTTATTAATATTTCTTCATTATCTAATTCATAGTTGTAAAAAACTTAAATTCATTTTTTATGTCAAATTGTAAACAATAAATGAATTGCTATTTATACACGTAGAATTTGTTAAGAAAAATTGACCGAGTAGTTAATATTTTATTTTATACGTTAATATTTTTAAAATTAACTTTAATTTTGATTGTATTAAATTTATTTTTTTATATTTAAGGACAAAAAGTGTTTATAATTAAGAAAAATATTTTTTACTATACAATAAGATGAAACCAACAATAAATAGAGTAATGTTAACACAACAAATTCAACAAACAAAAAAAGAAATACATAAAAAAATATTTAAAGACACTTATTAAAAAAAAAATAAAGAAAATCATTTCAATTTTTTTTTTGACAGTTCTAAAATATAAAATATATTTTATTTCTATACTCTTAACAAGTGCTCTCGACTTAAGATTTCCCTATTTAATATCAAAGTTTTACTCGTACACTATTCCAAGTTGGTTTGGGGGCTTCAAAGGTCACACCGTTGCAAGAATTCAAAAAGTGGAATGCACATGGGAAGGGGCATTTTCGTAATTATCCATCGAACCATGAAACGTGGCATCAAACAATAGGAAGGACAAGAGCCAAACGGTGTCTTTTCCTTACTAAATTCTCCATTTTCAGTTGGAAAATCACTCTTATTACCATTCAATGCCACTCCCTCTTCTTAACTCTTTCCTCACTCTCACCACCGTCACACTCAAATTTCCCGTTTTCCGATCCCTCTCTCTTAGTTTCCTTTCCACGCGCCTTTCTCACTCGCCTTAACCACGCGACGATTGCGTTTTCTAGAACGTCTTTCGCTTCTCTCTTTCTTTCTCTGTAACAATGTCTTTTCGTTCTTCCTGTGAGCGTTTTGCTTTTTCCGCACAGATTTGAACACGGCAAAAAATTTCAACGTTGTTTTTTGAGAAAGAGCTAACGGAGTATTCGTTGACATACGGTGAACGAGAAACTGAGTTAATTTTTTTCAAGGGATTTAGGGTTTTTATTATTTATAATTTGGGGATGAATCGTAGCTTCAGAGCTCAGGAATCACAAATGCAAGCTGCTTTGAAGCAAAGGGAGCAGCAATTTGGGGGTTTAACGGAGAAAGATGAGGAGCTTGCATTGTTTCTCGAGATGAGGAAGCGCGAGAAGGAACGGAATGATCTTCTGCTTCACACCTCCGAGGAGTTTGATGCAGCTTTGGGTATAGATTCATGCTAAAAAAAGTTTCTATTTTTGGAGTTGTGTATGTGTTTTGGGGTTTTTGTTGATTTTCTTCTTTGCAGTGTTTAGTTGTTGACTAAGATTAATTAACGTGTGAACTTGTCTTTGTAAACTTACCATGTATGTATGTGGTTTGAAATTTGAAAGTTTAAGAAGTGGATGGATAGTTGCAAAATGATTGTGCTGTTTGGACAATGAAGTTTTATGAATGTGGTATGTTTCCTGGTTGCAGGGTCAAATCCGGGAAATTCTCCCTTATTTAACATTTCTTCCTCTATGCCTGCTGCTCCTGTGCGAAAGTCTGGTGCTGATGATTTTCTCAATTCAGAAAATAATAAAAATGACTATGACTGGTATGATGTAACTTTGAATTGTCATAGTCCATACATTTTCTTCATTATGTTTAACTTGTAATTGTGTTTATTAGAGCAATAACGGTGGTTTTGTGTTTTGATTGGTTAGCAGAGTATTTTCTCATGTAGAAGTCTATCTGTTTTTGGTGAAATGGTAGTATATAATGTCTATTAAACACTGAAGCTGTTATATGAAATAAAACATTCCTTTCTCTTGATCTGGTTCTTAACTCTTTGGGCTTCATTTTTTAACTTGTGAAACAGTATTATGCCAGTATCTGATCATGTGTTCCATACATAAGCACTATTGTTTGTCAAACTCCCTGTACCATTCCTATTGTCACTTGCTTTTATTTCCATATTAAACTAATAACATGTAAAGAAGATGTTGTATTAAACTCATAGTAACATTCCTAATGTCACTTGCTTCTATTTTCCATAAGCACCATATGTTTCATATATATGCAAAGAAATTGTAACATGAATACCTAAAACAAAAATATGACATATAGCTAGAAGATGCCAATATTTTTCTTGAAATTACAAGAATTACCTGGCAAAGGAATATTTCCTTTATGCTGTTCCTGCATCACATTAGTTTTAGTTATTGCAGATAATTTAGTTTGTTTTGTCTGCCTAGTATTTGTGTGACTGGCACGGCTTAGTTAATCTTTGTAAGTTGTGTAAAGCCATTGCACATGATTGCTGTTCAAATTGGTGCTTAGCATGTTTAATGTTTTTTCAGGCTTTTAACTCCTCCTGGTACTCCTCTTTTTCCTTCTTTGGAAATGGAAACTCGGAAGACTGTTATGAGTCAGCTTGGTACTCCAACTGCTCGTCCCACAGCATTGAAATCAAGAGTAAGCATTTTCAATGATGCCTTCTAGTTTGCAGGTCATATCATTTGTTTTGTGGTCGTTGGCTGATTTGTATGTCGAAATTGTAATTCTCGTGGTTTTGAGAAAATTTATTTTGTTAAGTATCATTTTCATCAAGCAGCGGGCATCATGAACTTTGTCTTGATAAGTGTTTTGTATAACAAGTTACCTATAGAACAAATTAGTTATTGATGTATATTTTCTGTTCTCCTGAAGCCTGACTATAATTGATATGGTAGTATATGTTTCCCCTTGACCATACTTTTTTTATAAGCTTTCCCCTTAACAATACTAATATCCTTGTTCTGCTTGAAATAACTTCATATCATATTGCTTGTTTTACAGTTCATTGGCCATAACATATCTTAGTTGTTTATTTATTAACTTATTGAAGGCCATTGCTTAAAGTATAATGTTACACTAAATATGTATTTGGAATTTGAGATTCATAGGTATCATTGAGTAAAGGTCATTCTTTGTTTTTAAGTTTTAGTGGTAATAATAATGATGATGCTCTTTTATCATCATTAAGTAAAGATTCATTGATATCCTGTTGGCTCTTCACTGAAATATTTTGATAGAACCTAACGGTATTGGTTGATTCATGTAGCTACCTTACCTGATGAGAATTCTCTTGGTTATGGTTAGTGTTAGAAATTAACTTTTCTTCCAATTGTTTCATTGTGGTTATAGTTGGCAAATCATCAATCAGAGCCTGCTGGGAGAACTAGCTTGGCATCTAGACAGCCAACTTCCTCCCCTATATTGAGCTCTTCAAGTGGCGTAACAAGGAGGCCCTCATCATCAGGAGGTCCCGGATCACGCCCTGCAACTCCTACTGGACGTCCTTCATTGTCCACAGCTTCAAAATCAGTAAGATCTTCAACACCTACTCGGAGTTCGATACCTTCAACTAGGACCATGGTAACTGCATCCAAGAACACAATGTCCACAACCAAGCCCATCATGGTTTCTACCACTAAGCCTTCGACTTCTGCCATGAAGACCGCATCCCCTGCTGCAAAACCAGCGACTCAATCAAGATCCACTACACCTTTGTCAAGATCTACTGCAAGATCTTCAACACCAACTAGCAGGCCTACTTTACCTCCGTCCAGGTCCACATCAAGAGCATCTACTCCCACTCGGCGACCATCTATGCCATCAAATGAGCTAAGTATATCTTCTTCTTCAGTTAAGATTTCTTCAAGCACCAAGCCAGCTAGTGTGGCGTCAAGGCAGCCAACTCCTGTTAAAGCAAGGCAGCCAGCTCCTGTGACAGCAAGGCAGCCAACTCCTGTGACGGCAAGGCAGCAAGCACCAGTGACCTCTAGACAGCAGCAAGTACCATCACGTGGCACATCACCAACAGCGAGGTCAAGACCGTGGAAGCCGTCGGAGATGCCAGGGTTTTCACTTGATGCTCCACCTAACTTGAGGACTACACTACCTGACAGGCCACTTTCAGCAAGTAGGGGCAGACCTGGAGCTCCCACTTCTCGGTCTTCATCTGTTGAGCCTTCTTCTAGTGGAAGACCCAAGCGACAATCGTGTTCTCCTTCAAGAGGACGGTCTTCCAATGGCACTGTTCATTTAAGTGGAAATTCAATGCCTGCAGTTAACCGTGGACGCTCCAAAGTGAATGACAATGTCAGTCCTGTACTCATGGGCACTAAAATGGTTGAGAGGGTAATAAACATGCGAAAACTAGCACCACCAATGATGGATAACAAAAACTCTCCCCGTAGTAATCTGTCTGGCAAGTCATCTTCATCTCCAGATAGCACAGGATTTGGAAGAACTCTCTCAAAGAAGTCCTTGGATATGGCTATTAGGCATATGGTACACATTCTACTCTCTCTCTTTCTCTCTCTCTCTCTCTCTCTCTCTATTGCTCTCTCCTTATCAAATGAAAATAATCTTATAATGTGGCATAGCTGCATCCGAATCACTGTTGTATAAAAATGTATGGAATCCCATATTCCCTAATTATCTTTTTGGATGATGTCTCAAGAATGACAGAATTTAAATTCTTAACTTTACCTAGTATTATTAATTATTAGATTAACTTAACCTGATTAAGTTCTATAATTATTTTCTTACCATTTATGCTTGTTTCTCATTGAACAGGATATAAGGAGAACCATTCCAGGCAACTTACGGCCATTGATGACAAATATTCCGGCATCTTCTATGTATAGTGTGAGGTCTGGATCTCAGCGTGGTCGAACAATTAGTGTGTCAGGCTCTCCTCATGCCACAAGCAGTAATGCTAGTTCGGAAATGAGTGTAAACCAAAATGGTATTTGTTTAGATAGTAGCGAGATAGACGATGAAATTGGCAGTGAGAGATACGGTCAATCTCCTGCCAGTGTACGGGGAAGGTAAACTGTTCACACTTCGGGAAACCCTGCATATATATTTGATTATCACCAACGTTCTTATTCTGGATTTTAGCCATTGCTGATTTGCATATGGATCTAACATGCTTGTACTGATGTAAAGCTTGATGTAACCTCATGTAAGATTGTGTCCTCTGATTTTAGATAGATCCGTAATATGTTGTAATGGTAACGGTCATTTTTGAGGTCTATCCTCTATTTTTCAACAAACCTTAACCCATATTTATCATCTATCAGTGCAAGTGATTGACAAATTCTCCAACACTGTATTAGGCGTCACTGGAAGTTTTTATGCATTGACAAATGAATTTTAGAGCTTTATAAGCCCATAACACTTGTAAAAGAAAATAGAATTTACCAATAAGAGGTTCTCAACATTAATTAACTATCAATAATACTATTAAGACTTGGAGATTAATTTTTGTAGTTATTTATTGATATTAACAAGTATTATTTTGAGGTACAGTTTAGAGTTGAGTTCGGAAGATTTCTTCAAACAAAACATAAATATGACTTAAATTCATGGATTTCGACTCACAAAAATATCGAAGCCTTGGACAAATATACTCAAATCAACAGATTAATTTTCCATAAAATAATTGACAACAATTGGGAAGCTTAGTGTCTTAAAGAGTAATTCTAAGTCGAACGAAAAGTTATTTCTTTTTCTTTCAAATATATATGACATTCTAAATGTCATTCAAGAAAAACAAATTCAAAATCTAATCCTCTCAAATTAAAGTCTATACTTAGGTTTAAACATATGTTAGCCATAAAATTGTTATAAATGTTTATTTTCTTTAACCAATTATGAATTTTTTGATAAATAGAGATATTTTAGAGGCAGAAAAAATAATACAATTTTTATGTTACATGAGTCAAATTTCTGTCAAAAATATTTATGACTCATGAAACTTTATTCCGCAAATCGAAAGGCTTGATGTGAATGTGCAATTCACTTCAAGGATTTCAAAATATTCATTTATCAGTTAACTCTTTGCATTTAATATACATAAATTGGTGGAGGCGAATCGATTAAACTTAGTTGTTTCTTTTTCTTTCATCTTCTTCTTATTCAAAATATGCAACATATCTCCAACAAAGCATACTCTTAAAACAAACAAATAAATTACCAAGCTTTGAAATCACTTGATATAAAACTCATTTTTTTATGACATATGTGAGTCTGTCACAATTCACATTCTTATAGAAAGATAAAAAAGAAATATTCAACTTGAGAAATATTTCAATTTGAAAAGATTACCATGATATTGTAATTATTCAATGTTTGTAAAACATAACTATCTGAAGTTTAATCTGAAGCTACATCTGTAATGTATATCCCCCAACACAAGCAACTATTTATTATTAGATTTGGATAATAATTGACTAACTAATGGTATATCCAATAATTGGATTTGAAGGTATCAAATATCTTATCCTATTTATCAACAAATGCAGACTCTGCCAAGTCGATGGATCGCGCAAGAGCAGCAGCTTTGTTTTGACACTCTTGGTGCTCATCTGCAGGGTCGCTGTCAGCAACTATACCAGCACCTGCTTGAAGGTACGCAATCCACTCGCGCCGTTGGTTTAGGTCTTTGTATGAGTACATTGTGTCGTACCTTGTTCCAGTTGGAAATACTATTGTCCTCAGAGCTAGAGCAATGTCCATGTCGCCTGAGAAAGAAATGTATCCAAATCCTCCGCTATAAGGCCCTCGCATTGCCACTTCCAATTCGTCAATTAATTGCATAGCCCTCACCTGCATTTACCAGTTATTGCATAAGAATGAAACTGAAGATTGAAATTGACAGTAGAATATATATATATATATATATATATATATATATATATATATATATATATATATATATATATATATATATATATATATATATTAAAAGGAGCAAAGAAAATTATGAACCTTTGGTGCTCCGCTGACAGTTCCAACAGGCAACGCAGCGCGAAGGGCATCCCAGCAGGTCAAATGGTCTTGCAGCTCTCCCGTAACCTTTAAATATTACATGGAATTAAATATTATCTAATATGCTGAATTTATTTGATAAATATTTTCTTATCTAAAAAGAAAAGATTATCACCGTTGAGCTTATGTGCATGACATGGGAATATCGTTCAACATTCATAAGCTTCTCAACTTTAACAGAACCACTTTTTGAGACCTGCAAACAGAATTTTTGTTAAGAGTGCGATATTTCTTTAAATATACAAAATAATAGCGTAAACTATTGCTTAACATAATGTAACTGGGTTAAAGTGAGTATATGACAAACCTTTCCAACGTCATTGCGTCCCAAATCAACCAGCATTACATGCTCTGCACATTGCTTTTCATCTTTCAGGAGCTGCGCTGATAACTTTTCATCTTCTTCTAGAGTCTTTCCCCTTTTACATGTCCCAGCCAATGGACGGTTCACAATCTTCTTCTGTTCACGACAAGATCATGATAACTATTCACTTCTAATATTTTTACCATTAAGATTTGTGACTAAGTAAGAAGTATCAATTAATTTAAAAATCTAATCTAACTATGTACGAAAACCAACATTCTTAATACGCGCAAGAATCTCCGGACTAGAAGCAACCAGAATACATCCCCTAGCCTGTTTACAAAAAACATGATCATCATCAAAACATGAAAGAGATGAACATTGACTTTACCAAATGAAGTATTTTTATATGTTATATAGAAATAAACCTGCAAATAAGTCATATATGGACTTGGATTCACAACTCTCAATGCTCTATAGACTTCAAATGGATCAGCGAATGTTCTTCGTTCAAATCTCTGACTTAATACAATCTGGAAAATATCTCCTGCTTTGATATGTTCTTTTGCCTGAAGGACTGCCTCCTTGTATGCATCAGGTGTCATGTTTGATTCCTTTAAAGGAGTACCGAAATGTCGAGTTTGCAAATCTACAGAGCCGGAAGCGAGCCTCAGGCTAGAAAATGACACTTCTAATTAATTTTGATTCAAAAGCAACTACATTATTTGAGCGAGCAACATTAAACAGATAACTTACGGGTTATCATCTTGTAATTTGTCCACTAGTTTTTGTAATTGTTCCTTTCCATCTGTGTAAGCGCTCTCAACTGAGGAGTATCGGTCAGTCCTCACCCAAAGAATCACATACGCTTTCTGTTGGGCAGAGCACAAGTATGAAATTGAGTCAACAATGAAGTATTGAAATTATGAATGATGATGTCTTCACATCATATGTAATAATGCAATTAAATAATAAATGGATAATCTTGAGGCATACAAATGCTGATAAAAAATCCAATGGATTCCACATCGGTGCTAAGTATTTATTTCATCTCTTGAATAGTCATTTCAGAATATCTATCTATTACATGACGATTATATCATTATATGTCAAGAGAATGCATTTATAAGAATTCTGAATTTAAAATGATTTCCCATCCTTGTTTGATGAACAAAAATTCAGATAAAAAATATCAAATATATCATTTTGTTTATAAAGCATCTGAATCGAGCATAAACTGCAGTGCAAATTAGAAACCCTAAACTAGACATCAACATCACGAGCAAGATTTTAGTAGTTTTTATAGTATTTATGCATACACAAAACAGGTACCTTCTCGACATGATCGAACACAATCACAGTCTCATAAAGGCCCAAATGGATGTCTGCGAGGTTCCTGTCATCTTTCGGGGCATCTGAAAATTGTAGCTTTTTCTTTTCCACATAACGAACTGTGTCATAGGAGAAATAACCTGCCCAACCACCTAGAACAACAACTTAGACTAGTGAGTGTTCTATATATAATTTAATTAGATGAGAAATAATGTACTAATGCAGCTTGTCGGTATTTGGATAAAAAAAATCTTAAGCCCTTAAAATGACAAGATTTCAACTTCACTTTATTATAGTCATTCAAAAAAATTGAAAAGGACATTAACATCATGTTTTTAGTTTCTAAGAATTATAGTTGCACATACTGAAACTCAGAATTATATAACTGAACATGCTCCATGATTCTATTTTCAACTTAAAATATCCTAACCGTCACACTTTTCAGTTAACTCAAAGCTGCTAATCATTGCAGCAATCATGCGTCAAAATCCTTGCTTTATAAATTAGTTATAGAATCAAATAAAAATTGATTCAGCCTCATTATTTCACATACAAATTAATTGAATTATAATTTGACAAGATCTCCCATCTCAGTACACAAGTTTTATTCAGATCATAGAACTCTTACCACAAAATGCATTTGGAAGTTCATCACTGAGACAGGGTCTCCAATCCTGTGAGATTCTTCTGGGAATCGCCATAGGATCATCAACAATCTCCTCGGTTAAATGACCAGATTCATGGTCCATTATTGTAACCTTATCTTCTTTTGCAACAATTTCCATTGTTGGTTTAGCTCCTACAACACTATAACGCCCCTGCAATCCATCCAATCCCGGATTCAAAACAAAAACACAGACAACAACAATCAAGCCTTATTTCACTAAGTAAGGTCAGCAAAAACATACAAAACAACCTTAAAATTCAAAATCATAAAACTACAAGCAAAACACACTCACAACGTTGGAAGCTTGAAAATTAGGCTCAGCAGATTCAAAAAGAAAGCTTGGAGCTTCGCGGTCATCTTCATTAACCAAACTTCGGTAAGCAAGAACAGGAGTAAGCTGATCAGAGAATATGCACTGATAGAGAGGAATCAAGTTCCCATTTTTTGAAGTCTCTATAAACTTGCTTTTTTCATTAACTTCTTCAACTGCAAAAACAACATATCCTTATTCAAAATTTCATTCATTTATTTTTCATAAAAATGCTGAAAATATTGAGAAATCAAAATCACAAAACCAAGAGCCTTAAATCTCAAACTTTCTATAGATTCCTCCACTTATCCAAAAAAATTAATCAGATACATAATCTTGCATCAAGAGTTACATCATTCATCTCTCCTCATTGGGAAAAAAATAGAATAAAAAAAGTTAACACTTCCAAAGACTAATTTACTAGGGGATATAAATATAACAACAATAAAAATAGTTTATTTAAACAAGAAGCAAAGAACATTAAGTTATCAAAATAGGTACCCATTTTTCATTCTGTCAATAACAATAGTTTTATATAAAATAAGCATAAAAAAAAAAAATTAAGTTACCAATGGATGAGTTTGGGAGTGAAGAGGACTTCAGTTTGACCGGTGGCAGTGAGAAGCGGCGGCCACCCATTGAAACTCCGGAGAGCTTAACCGGAAAGAGACGGTTGCCGGAAGGGACAATAACGCGATGAGTAAAGGGTAGGGATTGCATTGAAGATGATTTAACAGAAATGGGGGAAATTGGAAGAGTAGCAGAGAGCATCATAATGTGAAGTTATTATTATTGTTGTAGCTTCTTGTTTCTTTGTTCTTCTTCTTCTTCTTCTTGTAGAGTTTGAACAAGTTATTTATTCATGCATTAAAAAAGTTAATGAAAATGAATGAATATAAATAACTATGATATGTTCGGTGATTCTATGAAGTGTCAGGTTTCAATGTACCAACACAAACATTTAAATGTTCTTTTCAGTTTACATGTTTTCATTTTTATATTGCATTTCTTTAACACAATCGGGAATTATTATACTTTCCCTCTCCTTTATATATCAACATATTTATAATCTATTTTAAATATTAAGTCATTTTGAAAAATGAATTCTTTTTCTATTTAAGCTATATTATTTTTATTCAACATTAAATAAAGGATAAAAAATTACTATATTTTAAAATGTATGATTTTTTTTTTATAAAGACTAAAAAATTTTCAAACATTTTATATATAAGGAATTAGACGGAGTAGTATTTTTTAATGGTAAAAGTTTATTATATTACATGAGTATTTAAT
>JBBPBT010001311.1:1383215-1393715 GCA_037974875.1 Cicer bijugum | reverse complement strand
CAAATAGTTTTTATTTTATTTTTGATAAAAACATGTAAAATATGGGGTTGATGTCTAGTTTAATTGGAGTATATATCCTTCAAGAATGAATTATAAGCAAAACAATTAAATTTAATATATTAAAAATATTATTAATCACATTAATTTTATATAATTTAAATAAAAAAATTAAATCTACTGTTAAAATTATCATTAATAACAATAAAATAGATCATTAAAAATGACATGTTAACTAACACATTACACATATAAACATAATCTATTTACAAAACAGCGACAAATACAAATTTAAATACAAATTTAATGAGTTAACACATAATTAATGTTGAAGAAAAGGAACTAAACATGATTATTTTTAAATGAAGATTTAAAGTGCAAAAAATTGTAAAAACATCTCACTTATATTCAAACTTGAAGACAATATTTCATTTACAACACTAAAAATTAATTCAATAAAATAAATTGAAGGATTAAATTGAAATCCCACATAAACAGTGAAGACATAAACAATGTTTGCCACATTACAAATCTTACAAGGTAAACAAGGGATAAAACCTTGTTGAAGAAAAAAAGAGGGTAGAACAAACAAAAGTCAAAACCCTTAAAACCATTAACATCATCATAATCATGGTCTTTCTTGTTAAAATTCTAATTAAGTTGGTTGATAAAATCCCAATCATCTTCTGTCAAGCCACCATACAACAAATGAAGTTGCTCTAAGTGTAGATTTTCAGTAAAGATATCGAGTGAAGCATCATTGTGGTTGTGATTATCAACCCTTTCATCTTGTATTGGAACATTTGGTACGCCAGTGCTAATCTCTTGTGGTTGCAAATGAAGGTTTTGGAGCTTATTCACCAAAAGTGCATCAGCAAAAGTTCTATCATGGATGCTAACTCTAGGTTTCCTTTTAATCTCTCTCTCCTCAACTTCAACTTCTTGCATTTTTCTTTTATGATACTTTTGAGCATGACTTGTCACTTGTGACGGAGTCTTTGTCACTACATAATTACGAGATATATTTTTCCACTTTCCTTCTCCGACTTCAAAAAGTCCCTTTAAAAATCGACTGCAAATCAATACCCAAAAATTGATAGATGAGGATCAACTTACACTAATTAGAATTACTCTACTTAATCATTCTTTATAGACATCAAATATAATCAACTGAACCGTTAATTATTCTTATATTACTATAATATCAATGCATATAAAAAATATTCAACTTATTGTTTAATACAATATTAAAGAAAATGAACTTATTGAGTACGGTATAAAAATTTGTAAAATAAATTTATTCAACAAAAACAAAGAATTTAAAAATTAAATCGGTGGAATTTGATATTAGCACAAAATTAATAATTAAAGTGTAAAATTAGATAAAAATTACTCATAAAGAGAATTGATCTTTAATAATATAAAAATTAGCATATCAAATGAGAACTCTTTTTGATAATATGAAACTAATTTTTTTTTAATAACAATTAATAGATTATAATCCATGGGTGAATTCACTTCGTAATAAAACATTAGCACAAATAAGAAAAAGATTAACAACAGAATTACTGAAAAATAGATATGAAAAACGCATTTGTTTCTACCTAACATACAAATAAAAAAAGATTAACAATAGACTTACTAAAAAAAATTTAGTATGAAATTAAGTAAGTATTGTTTTTAAGTTTGAGACTTGCGGGACAAAGAGTTATGAATTAGTGGTTGCTATATATAAAATTTACATTCATGTTTATCTACGATTTTGATTCATATCTAATACAAAATATCAAAAATAAATATTATGAGCTGCGATCGATCTTCTTGAGATCAAACAACTCTGTATTTTTAAATTTATTTTATATATATAAATATATATAACTAACAGTATATTATCAAACTAATAGTGATAAGTTATTAAAATATTTTTAAACTCTATGGTTTTGAGAAATTTTCGCTTCTCTCTTCTCCACTTATGTACCTATCTCATGTTTGTTGTGCTCTCTCTTACAATTTATACTACTAAAATATAATAAAATTAACACAACAACCTCTATAAATACATAAACTATATCGGATAAACTAACTAATATCAAACCAATAAATTCTAACACTCTAATTAGCAACTCAACTATTAACTACTAACAAATTTTTTTATGTTAATCATCGATGATATCGTAAAATTATTAAAATATTCTTAAACTATATGCTTTTGAGGAATTTTCGCTTCTCTCTTCTCCACTTATGTACCTATCTAATGTTTGTTGTGCTCTCTCTTACAATTTATACTACTAAAATATAATAAAATTAACACAACAACCTCTATAAATACATAAACTATATCGGATAAACTAACTAATATCGAACCAACAAACTCTAACACTCTAATTAGCAACTCAACTATTAACTACTAACAAAAATTTTTATGTTAATCATTGATGATATAGTAAAATTATTAAAATATTCTTAAACTATATGGTTTTGAGGAATTTTCGCTTCTCTCTTCTCTCTTCTCCACTTATGTACCTATCTCATCATGTTTGTTGTGTACTTTCTCTTACAATTTATACTACTAAAATATAATAAAATTAACACAACAACCTCTATAAATACATAAACTATATCGGATAAACTAACTAATATCGAACCAATATGTCTGAATTCTATGATACTCTAAAAAAAATTATATGACTTTCAATTATAATATTTCAGTTAATATTTGTTGCTCTCCAGCTCTCCAAATATTTTGTACAAGATCCGCCATTGGTTATGAGATTAGTTTAATTTATTGTTGATATTAAATTATTAAACATAGTAATTTATCACATAAAATATATAAAAGAAAAGGAAGAGCTAATAGAAAAATCTTATATAAAATAAAAGGAAGAGTTAATAGAAAAATCTTACTCGTGTTCTTCTTGTGTCCAATGAAACACTTTCTTTCTCGATTGTTTAGAATAATTTACTTTATTCATCGGTTGATGAGATGAAATATTATTTTCAAATACGACATCACTATTTCTATTGTTATTGTTTGTCACGTGAGGAATAGAAGGATGATACTTAGAAAGTGAAATATTTGCTGGACAGTTATTTTGTATTATATGATTATCACAAGAGTTCATCGTTGTTCCATCATTAATCACACTATTAGATATATAATGATAACCATTTGAGTTTGACCTTAAACAATCCATAATAATGTGTGATATTCAATGAGAACAAAATATTCACGGTTGTGAAATGAATGATAGTATGTAAAAAATGGAAGCTACCTTTAGTGAAATATATAGTGTGTTGACAATTTTTTTTTTTTAAGAAATACAAGTGATAAAATATAGAGACGTGAAGTAAGCTAAGGTAGTTGGATTCGAATAAAATTCTTATCCACTTGTGTTTGTTAGCTTCTGTTTCTGGTCTGAAAGTTCGACGCGCACCTTTTCAATTGAAAAACTAAAATTTAGGAACACACTATAACGGCTAGTTTAATTTGGTTTTGGTTTGTTTCTAAAGTCTAGTTTTAAATATCAGTAAATTATAAGCAAAATAACTAAATTAAATATATTAAAAATATTATTAATTACATTTAATTTTATATAATTCCAATATAAAAAATAAATAAATTTATTGTAAAAAATTATCATTAATTACAACAAAATGGATTATTAGAACTGAGATACTATTAAATATAAAGTTAATAAAGTACCATCTCCCTATTATTTCTCGTTCTTTATTTTTTCATTTATAAATTTTCTATGACTTCATATTTAATATTCTTAACAATAACCCTATTTTAATAAAAAAAAAAATAAAAACATCATCTCATAACTAATCGCTGTAGAGATTCAGGTTGAGATGTGTAGATTATATTATCTAAAATAGATGAATGAAATCTAGTTGTTATTCAAAAGGCTTTTAAGTTCGACTACACTTTTTAGCGGCGGTATGATCAATTTGATGGATGCCATGTAACATATCAATACCAGACTTTAATATTGTCCAAACAAATTTTATCCAAAATTTTATTTTAAATTTTAAAATTACTCTTCCAATTTTAATATATTCTTTGTTTTCTCTATATTTGTGGAGACGAATATAACATAATATTCTTAAAGTCAAAGGTTGAATTATTAATTATGATCTCACGAATAATTTAAAGTAAATTTTTATGGATGAATTTAATTGAATGAAGGTAAGTAGTTAAATTTTATATAAAATAAATATTTATGTTAAAAAAATTAAAAAATAAATAAGTATTATTTGTGATAAAGTTGTAAAAATTAAATTATATAGGTCTATACGATAATTCTGGTTTAGTATATGTTAATGGATGATAAATTTTGACCAACATCACGTGACATATCTTAATAAATATTTTAATTAATATAAATATTATGGTGTATCTTAATGTAATTTTGAGATTTATAATCAGTGTATTTTATGAGTATAATTATTTCATTCTAATATTAGAATATGAGATGCTATACGTGCATATTTTCTTGTTCCACAAATTAACCTAATTAAATAACATGCAATTGTATCATATAGTTAGATTGGTATGAATAGATATTCATTGCATAATGTAGATTGATATGTGTATATGGACTAAAATTAATTTTATCAATTTTTTTAATGATTAAAATTATATTTTTTATCAGGCTCAATTTTTTAAATTAGAACCGAGATGAACCAAATACACAAATTTGGTAGAACAAATTATAATTCAAATTTCTATTATAAAAGAATTAGAGAAAATAATTTATAAAAAAATTACAAAAACAACTACTATAATTATAAAATAAAATGATTTTTCAACCTAAATTTTAACTAAATTTTATTTATTAAAAATATAAATAAAAATTAATCTACTACCTCTCTCTAATGTACTTTTTATAAATTTAAAAAGTTAAAACTTTTATATTGACTATAGTATAGTATTATATTTTTTATTTATTTATTAAAATTTCGATATCCAATATTTTAGTTCAAAATAGGCCACTATTATAACTCTTAAATATATGTACTCAGTGATCATTCTTTTGGACCTTTGTTCTTTTTGCCAACCGTTTCAACAAGGGTAATTATTTTTTAGGCTTAATTGCACTTTTGGTCCCCCTATTATAGGTGAAAATTGAAAGTAGTCTCTCCATTTTATTTGTTCCCAGTTTTAGTCCCCAAACAGAATTTGAGGCTGAGTTGTCATTTTTTTTAGTGACATGTCAATAAATTGCTGACGTGGCAACCACTTACGTGGAATAAACTTATTATTTTATTAATTGTGAAATATTTATAAAAATACAATTAAAAATAAAATTAAAAGAAAATAATTTGCAGCCAGCAATATCCAAGAACAAACACAATGTTCGTGCAATTCCAATAAAATTTGAAGGGAAAAAAAAACATTTCAATGAAGAAGCACCAAAGGTTGAAACAACAGTTAAATATTATTTAAAAAACGATTTTAAATTGAAACCGTTCAAACCATCACATAAAATCTACATCTTAAAATCTCAATGAAAATTCTAGATCTGAGATTACATTCAAACAAAAACCTAAAACATAATCTACGAGCTAGTAAATTTGGTAACCGCCTTAGTTCCTTCAAACACAACATGTTTGGCCAATTCACCAGGAAGAACCAAACGCACCGCTGTTTGAATCTCCCGTGAAGTAATAGTCGGCTTCTTGTTATAACGCGCCAATCTAGAAGCTTCCTGGGCGAGTTTTTCAAAAATATCGTTGATGAAACTGTTCATAATCCCCATAGCTTTGCTTGAAATACCAATATCAGGATGGACCTGTTTCAAAACCTTGAAGATGTAAATCTTGTAGGTTTCAACGCGCTTCTTCTTCTTATCGCTTACTCCTTGGATATCTTCTTTTCGGCTTTAGGTTTTTTCTCGGCTGGTGATTTCTCGACGACTTATAAAATTTATAAAATTAAATAATATTTAACTGTTGTTTCAACCTTTGGTGCTTCTTCATTGAAATGCTTTTTTTTTCCCTTCAAATTTTATTGGAATTGCACGAACATTGTGTTTGTTCTTGGATATTGCTGGCTGCAAATTATTTTCTTTTAATTTTATTTTTAATTGTATTTTTATAAATATTTCACAGTTAATAAAATAATTTTTTAAAATAAAAATTATATTTTTTAATCAGAAATAATAAAATAATAAGTTTATTCCACGTAAGCGTCTACCACGTCAGCAATTTATTGACACGTCATTAAAAAAATGACAACTCAGCCTCAAATTCTGTTTGGAGACTAAAACTGGAGACAAACAAAATGGGGGGATTACTTTCAATTTTCACGGGATCAAAAGTACAATTAAACCTATTTTTTATGAATTGCTAAATTTAAAAGTGGAGAATTAGTCTTATCAAATTCAATCAATGGTCACTCCTAAATGACCATACCAACATTTGGTCTCACAAATATTACTAAATTATATATTTTGTTATTATATAGTCATAAATAGAGAATTATGACTATATTGTACAGAATTGTATGAAGATAGCATATTGTGCACAAAGCATATAATAAAATTTAAAAATGAATTGTTGATTCAACAGCTTAAGCAGTTGCCCCAACAGGTACACCACCCTGGAGCCTTGATGAGCCATACAATGTTTCTTCAAATCGGATGATCTCATTTTTGGATCCATAGGCAACTTGAGTTCTATCATCAATGTTTTCAATTACCTTTTCTAGGACTGATTTATGACCATCACTGCTGTAACCTCCAGCTTTTTCAATCAACAGTCCTAGTGGAGCTACCTCAAACAACAGCCTCAGCTTGGCTTTAGCTGTTGGTGATGTCACATTTGTAAATATTCCCTTTTCTTTTACAATAATCTGTACACAGAAAAAGACATTTTCAAACCATATTACACCATATATTTCTTAATAAAAGATAAGATGGAGATGGTAACACGTGGCACAATGCAATTAATTAAATTAAGTTTAAAATAGATTTGAATTTTATCTCATGAGATTATAATGTCAAAACATTTATTGTTTAGCTGACACTTTATAAGGCCATCATGTATGCATGATTGTGTTGAGAAAAGAACCTGGTTGACATCTGGCACCATTCCTCCTGTGTATCTCAATGTGTATTTTTCTTTGACATAGTAATCAATCAACTATTAGATGACAAAGAAAAGAGGTAAGCATTGATTGATATATGTAAAATTATTGACTAACAACATTGTATTTTCTCTAATATAAGATGATTCTCTATGAAGACCTTGGCATAATTGGCGTTGTCAAATGTGGCTCTCAAATTTCCAGGGGAGAATAGTTTTCCTTCACCAATTTCGTTAGTCTCTTTTACATGTTGCCATTTTCCTGGAATATGAATTCCATAACTGTCATATGATAAAATATGGATGATTCTTGTCTACAATATGTTTGTTTCAATTCAATTCAAAGTGTATTGGACCAATCTTTGACCAAATTTTATTTAATTAATTTCAATTAAACACGAATCAGTGGAGTGTATTCGAGTTGAACCCTAGTTGAAACAATTTTTAGTCAAACTTTACTAGAATGTCATAAACCTTAAAACATCAATCTTACCTTCATCAAGTAGAAGAAATTCATGAGTGCCAGGAAAATCTTTAAGAGCAAGCACATAAGTAGTTCTAGGACCCAAAACTCCCATAGCTGCAGCAACTTGATCTTTTCCTGTTACTCCAATCAACTTATCACCAGGCCACACACCAAATATGGTTCCTACTGTGAAATTTGTGTCTACAATGCTGGATCCATCAAGAGGGTCAAATGCAACACTAAATCCACCTGTTAGTTGCATATAGTTAGAAAAATTTATGTGTAACTTAAAAATTGATATGTATTTGTATATAAGAGATGTGACTCATATATTTAAGAAAATGTTTAGTATAATTATGGCAGACCTTCAGTTGGACCTCCCATGTCTTGAAGCTCAGGAATTTCTTCTGAGCAAGCATACTTGCAGAAGTGAGAGTGTTTTAAGGCCTGTGCATAGAAAGTTGGAGAGTTAGTTTCATTGCACATTGAAAAGAAAATGACAATTTGTTAATTGTATTCATCGTTTTCAAATCGAGATTCAAATTGTGAATCAGAATACCTAATCATCATATTCCAACACGACACATAATATTGAGAGAAATTGACAGATAATTTTGTCCTTTAAACATGTTGTCTTGAATTTGATCTTATGAGTGTATATGAAAAATGTCATGTTGAGAGATGAAGTCCACTTTGGCCTAGAAGTTTACTTTTGGGTGATTAATTATTCGCCTAACTAACTAAACTACTTATATTGAAGGGAAATGATTCATGGATATCATTTTGACTTGTATCACAATTTTACATCAAAATCCTGCACAAATATGTTATGATCCTGTGTAATTAGGATCATACTTATGTTATATCACAATATGATGTTCTAAAATCATGATTGGGTAGTAACTTATTGACATACTATTAAATTATATTTGTCTAACCTCAAAAAGAAGGTTGTTAGCAAGCATATCCACTGCAAGCTGCTCATCTCCAAAAGAGTTAACACATTGTGTTCCACCACAAGAAGCTGTTTTCACTTTGAAAGAAATTGTTCTTAATGCTTCTCCCATGCACACCATCAACCTAATCAGTCCCTTATCTGGTGTCGCCTTTGCCAAGAATTCTTCCTACAATACACAAACATCAATATTGTCTAATTTAAGACATCAGACTCGATATTGTCACTATCACGTAGATGTCAATAATAATTTAACAAAATATCAACAATTGAATATAACTACACGTGTCAGACACTGAACACATCTTCAATTTGAAGTGTCGGTACTACATAAAGCTCTATAGACTTATATGAGAACTTTATACTATGTAAGTAACTTACCAAACTATCACCAATTTCACATTTGGTTATGAATGAAGCACCTTTTGTCCTTGAAATCTTGAGTGTTGATTTGGACGACACTCTAAGTGATTCTCCAAATAAAGAGCTTGATTTCAAACTCTGCCTCATTACAAAAACATGTTATTTTAACAATCACTTTTTATAATTAATCATTGAAATAAAAATTCTTAAGATTCTAGTATTGTACATACCCTGAAGGAAGAAGAGGGAGGGATAGAAGGAAGGGAGTGTTTGGAAGAAACGGTAGGAAGAAAAGCACCACGGGAGTAACATGCTATACCAGTTTCCATGGCTACAAAAAAAAACTATGTATTGAAAAGTTTTGAGGATGTTGTTTTTGTTATTGCATTGATGAAAAAAAGAGTGTGAGAAGGGGATATAGGAAATTATAGATATGTGGCTAATTATGCATGTAGTGACACGTGGCATGTGGTGAGTAGATAGGCTAATGAAACTGAATTTTGAGGTTTGAGTATTTAGCATCGCAAGTATTTATGTGGTTGTGATGTGGTCTTATTATAGGAAGAGATATGGTATCAAGTATCAACAATGTTTGTTAGTTTGTGAATATATTGTCTTGAAATATGAAGTGTTCTGTATTATGTGTGTTATCAAATTCACTTTGGATTTTTGGAAGTGAAAACAAAGTTAAAATTTTCAGTAATTAAACTTTCTCAAACTGTGGATAGTGTTTTTCATTTGGTTATATAATTAAAGAGAGGAACATTCATTTTAATTAGATATTTCATATCCCACAGTATAAGTGTGACTAAATTATTTAGCAAACTATAGGCTTTTTTTAAAAAATAAAATAAAATATAAAAATAAAATAATGGATGGCAATTTGTTTCAACTTTGTCATATTGCTAGCCTTAAGTAGCTAGTTAGCCAATTTTGGCACTTTTCTATTGGTAGTATGAAATTTATTTTGGTTGTCTTTTTCTTTTGCTTCGAAACTCTTCCGACTCTTCCCACAAGAGAAACTTAAAAGTATATAAAAAAAGATAACTTTGTTTCTCATTTACCGTTTGTAAAAAATCACATGCGTTAAAAAGTATAATTGTAGATGAAAAATAATTGTATTTTTATTGAATAATATAGACTTCAAAATGCCGTTGACGGTGGGAAAAGAAACTCCCTCAAATTATTGAGTTAACTCTTAAAAAAAAGAAATGAGGCATACATTTAATACATAAAAATCTGAATAGCTTCTTTGGTTTTTTTTTCTTCTTTGGTGATTAGCTTCTTTGTTTGTTAAATTGTTTAGTAAGAAACAAATGAAACTAAACAATAAAAGGAAGAAAGGTATATAAATAATAGTCTCTAAAATATTTTTCGGTAGTACTTTTAGTTTCTAAATTCCATTGCTAACTATTTGTATCACTCTTAAGATATATACAGTTTATAAGACATTTGGTTAGTTCGTTGTTCTCCTTGAGACAATTTCATGCAATTGATTTGGGGAGTTTAATTTATTTTTATCTTAAAAACCACAAATCAGAAATTCAGTACTATTTCAATTATAAATTATAAATAATAATTAAATTAATCAAAGTATGTGTTAATAAAATCAAAAACCTTCTACATCATT
>JBBPBT010001311.1:1368766-1382919 GCA_037974875.1 Cicer bijugum | reverse complement strand
GGAATAGTAGGGGATAAATGCCACTAAAGCATGTAAAAAGTTGTGCAAGTATATTGATTTATAATATATTAAAATAGTATCTCAACTATTTTTATTGACAATTCAATATTTTTTATTCACTTTATTTAAATTTTGTCACATAAAACATATTTTAAGGTGTCACATTCAAAATACATATTTCTAACATTCTTCCATCTAGATATCTTGCATTCGTTCTTACATTAAGATTTTCATTTTATTTTTTATTTGTTGTTGTTGCACTAATTTTATAACAAACTCACTCTCTTCCACTCATTGTCACATAATTAAATTTGATAACTCTCATTTTTCTACTAAAATCATTTGATTTCATATTCTAAAATTGTATTGTAGCTTAAATCCATCATATTATATAGATTTTCCCACATCCTCCTTGTCATCATTCTCCTTTTCAATTCCTCAATAGCAACTTCTTTCATTTTCCTATGCACTTCCTCAATAGCAACTATTGAGTTCTAAGTGTCACACTCAATTTTGCACTTGCAATAGATTGCAATGACTCATTCAATTATTAAGTTGAATGAGCTCATATGTGAGTCCTAAAACTTCATTTTCTAAGAGTTTATAATGTATTATCCATATGGTAACTTGCATATTATTATTAGTCTAACTTATTATAATATGACTGTTCTTCTTAATATTTTAAAATTGTCTTCCCAAAATACACTATTTAAAAACAAATGCATAGTACTTATTAACTTTTCTTCAATGATGTAATGATTTTTGTGAATGTCTCACTTTTAAACTATTTCAGTTTTGATGTTTATTTTTTCTATATTTTAATATTTATGACTCTTAAATTTCATTTTAAATTATTTTACTAAAGGATTTGTCATATATATATATATATATAAATGGTGATGTGATTTGATATATACAAGCTTTCAAATAACTCTTGAAATGCCACGTCTATTTTATTTACACACACTTCAAAAGGTTATACAAAATTTTAGTATATTAATTTCTGAGAAATTTTGGAATATGGGTAGAAAGTGATAGAAAATTACAATAAACATCATAATAAAAATTATTATTTTTCACTTTTTTTAATGTGCATAAGTAATGCCTCATTTAATCCGATAATGAGACTTATTAATCAAATAGTTGATAAAAGTTTGTGCATGACGCAAGACTCATCTCACTTGTGCAACATAAAATTTTTCTACTTCTAATATATCATTTAACAACTATTATATACTAATTATCTTTACTTATATTCAAATGGTAATTTTTATAAAATTGAAGTACAAAGTGTGAGTCAATATCTAGTTATATATAAAACAAAGTGAGAGTTTTTTTGTACCAATACAATATATTATCTACTGTAAATTGATGTTTAAAATTATCAAAAATTTTAACGATGATTGACAACATACTTCAAAAGTAGAAGTTTATGATTCTCTTTATCCTTACAGTTGAGTCAATAACTTAATTGATGTGCATTCGATTGATTTAATTTTGTGGAAACACATTCATTTTCTTGTTTTTATTGAACAAACATTATCCCAAATCACTTTCTAATCCTTCATAATAAATACGATCATGAACTTACGAGAAAAAAAAAATAACTATAAACTTACTAACAAAAAAAATATCATAAACTTTTATTTTTATGAGACAAATCTTAATTTTCAAATACTAATTTATGGTGAATCACTTATCAAACTTGTCATTTTAGCAAAACTATTTATTTGGAAGATAAGATTTTATTTGTCAGGTAAAAGACACAAAAGCTTTGCTCTTCTCTCTTACTCCACTAAATCTCCTCAAAATAGAGAGAGCAACAATAAATTTTACTTTCTTTCTCTATTTAAATAAAATTTAAACCAAACAAATATTTTTTAAACTATTCTCTCTATTTTTTCTCTTTTCCTCCAAACTCTCCGACCAAACATACCCAAAATAAAATCGATATTTAAGTGAGTTGCACCCTGTAAGTAAAAATCATAACTTATAAGATAATGTTTAAAAGTTCTGATTAAGAAATAAAACTTAGAAATTAAAAATTATATTATTAAATACATTAACTATTTTAAAGAATTCTTTTACCAAATTATTTTAAAGAGTCGTCGTTTTGGTATTACTTTTATTTTTTAAATCTCAACACGTTGTTTCGAACATTCAATTAAATATGTTTTGATTTTACAAATAGAACTTTTTTTATTCTTCATAACAAAAATTATTTGTTTCTATTTCTCATAAATATGTCATTTTGTTTCTTTGTTATGGTTGTTTATTTTAATACCAATAAAACTTGTTTGCATTGTAATTGTTGGTTGTAAAGCTTTGTGTGTATATTCATTTTAACGACTAAAAGATAGGGGGAAAATTTAGTTTATATCGTCTATAATAATATTTATTTTTAATATATAATACATCACTAATGTCTTGGGGATGACTTAATAATAATGGAGATTTTTATAAATTTAATGTTTTTGGTTCAACTCTCCATTTTCGAATTATTTGGACCTAAAATTTTATATTTAATTGTTTGATACTTGTCTATATATAATTAAAGATAAATCACTATAATAATTCAAATGTTTAATTGTAGTTTTGTTTTTTCTATTTTAAGTGAATCACGAAAGTAGTCTCCCTATTTTGTTTCTCCTCAATTTTAGTCTCTCAAGCGGAATTTTGGTCCAAAACTTCATGAAATTTTATTTTGTTTGTATTTATTTAAGTCACAAAATCTCTCAAGATCTTATTTGCAACAATTGCACATGAAATATATGATCATAAATGGTGTAGTACGGCTTTAAAAAATGAAATTTCATCTAATTTTAGACTAAAATTCTGTTTGAGAGACTAAAACTGGGAAAAAACAAAATGAGGGGACTATTTTCGCGATTCAGTTAAAATAGGAGACTAAAATTGCAATTAAGCCTAATTCAAATGAAAGTGTCATATAGTTTCTAACATTAAAATTATTTACACTAAAAAAAATATATTTAAGTGAATCGTACACGGTGGATGAGTAAGTTAAATTCAATTAAAACTTATATTTTTGAAAAAGTATTGTGGTGAGTTTTAAACACTTCTCACCAAGTAGAATTTGTCCATTTGATATTTGTGAATATATTATAATTAACGATTTTCCAGTGAAGTATAGACACATCCTCAAGGGAATGGTAACAAAGGAAAGGCACGTAAAGAAACAAGGAAGCTTCCTTTGGAGAGTGACTCACACAAAAGACAGTGTCAAAATATATATTCCCATGCATTCTGCAATCCTTTTTTACTGCTCAAATATCTATCTTCGTAATTCCTCCTAGATTTTATTTTTAGCCTCAGTAATGTCTTTCTCAGGTACTCTCCTCATTCACTCATGTATTTTTTTCTTTGTATTGTGTTAAATTCATCTCTAACAGGGTTTGATTTTTTCTTTTTTCTTATGTTTCCAATTGTACCCTTTTTAATTCATCTTGTTCTGAAATTTGAACCATGTGGTTTTGAATGATGAATAAATCTTTGTTGAATTATTATAGGCTATCCCTCTGACATTTGGAAGCAAAGTGGAAGTGTTACTTGAATTTTGGATTAAGAGTAATTAGCTTATAGCTTAAACAGCTGTCTGCTTATGCACATCAAATGGAGCAGCAGTACTCTGCAGTTAGTCTTTCAGATGATTCTGGTATGCCATACCTTTGTCTCTCTTTGTAGATGAGTTAGATTAATTTTAGAGTTTAGTAATAAATAATTGAGTAAATCAATATTTTAGTCTTTGAAATCTTAAGAGTTTATCAATTTAGTCTCTCAATTTTGTAAAATAACAATTTAGTCTCTTCAAATGACCGTCAATCAATTTTATGTTTTAGTTTTTCAAATTTAACACCACAAGTTTAAAAAATTTATGCCTATATTGATGCCGCAAGAGACTCAAGTAAATATGTAGGTTTTTCATTGATTTGGATGGGTGTGTATATTAAATAGATATTTTGATTGAGGGACTAATTTGATTGATCTTCTATAATTTAAGAAACTTGTTATTTCATAAATTTGATGGACTATATTCATCGACTCGTACAATTTCAAGGATTGGAATACGGATTTAGTCATTGATAATTACTAACCAAATGCACTAATCTGATGCTTGTGCTGGTAGGTGATAATATTGAGCTTGTTTTCAGCTTTCTTAACTTTTTAGCACCTTTGAATTGTAACTTTTTCTGTGTTCACAGATACATCAAGCCATTATAGGCCAGAGTCAGCATTCTACATGACATCTTTTACAGCAACAATCTTTCTTGCTTCACTTGTGACTCTTGGAGTTTTATTAATTACTTTGCTGGTTTCCTTGGCGATTATGCTGCAATCATGTCAAAGTGAAAATCCCGGAGCTACTGAACTTGCGAATTTAAATGATTACTACAGTCATTGCAGGGTGCATTCTCTGCATGCTCAGCTCAATAGCTTAGAAGAATATGATCTTCCAAACATATGTAGAGATTTGACTATACATTATATCAAAGGAGGTCAATATGCTATAGACTTGAATTTAACTGTGTCTATGATTGATGATTACTTCAAGAGTCTGAGACCTTCAGATAATGGTTCGGATGTGGTGTTGATTGACATAGATGACTTTGTTCCTCCAAATCCTTATTCTTTTTACTTGTATCACAGGTAAGGTAATCCCTTAATACAAGATGGTGTAAAATGTAGAAAAATGCTCACATCAGAAACTACTGGTGTTTTGGTGTCTAGATTTTTGGTATAGTGATGTATGTCACCAACTTGCATCATTTGACCAATTTATGTTTCTTGCTACTTGATAACATCATTTTTATAGTTAATGATAAAAACTTAACAAGGAGTTTCTTTTGGTGTAGGTTTCATAATGACAGCATTAGTAACTGTATGAAAGAAGCAAAAGATGTAAAGCTCATGTTTGTTTTAAGATTATACATGAAGCTTCAAACTGATGGATGGTCTATAATTTTGTTGTCAAGAGAATCTCAAATATACCAAAATGTCACCATTAACCATCTTGTTTCTGAAGGATTTAGAGATTGGTCTTCCTTGATGATGAGGTATACTGATTATCTTCCTTTTATATATAATTGAATCTTATGATCTTATACTGTCAATGAGATGATCTGCATTTATACAGAGCAGAAGATTCAGATTCCACCAAATGGAATGAGTATTTTTCTAGGCAAAGAAGTGTGATGAAGAAAAATGGCTTCAACATAAAAGGCATTATAAGCAGTCATTTCGATGCGTTGACCGGTCCAGATACTGGAACACGAAATTTTCTGCTTCCAGACCTTGTATGTATGTCACAAATTTGAGCAACAGAGAGAGAGCAAGCATAGATACAGGACATTAGTTTCATCTTTCATCCATTAGGAAGAAATAATTGCTTTTGATTATTTAGGTTCTTTTTGTTAAAAACTAGATTTGTTTTTGTTATACGTTTAACATAAATGAATACCACATACAATTCAGTATGTACCTAGAGGCTAGAGGTCACTTCCTTGTTCTATGTCTTCTATTCTATCAAGGCATTCAATGCATTCACTGAATGAACATCAGGGGAAATCATGAACCTCCTTAAGATTTGGAAACTTTCAATAAACATAAATAAAGTGTATTTAGTAATTTAACATACTTGTAAATAGTTAGTTCAATCTTCTTCACTAACCTCAAATATATGAATAGACGTAGTAGGGGTGTTCATGGGTATGGATAAATCCGCGAATCCGGTCATCCAATTTAATTCAACCTACATTTTGATCCAATGCATTTAAGTTCGGGTCTAACCCGAACCAATCTATTGAAACTCAATTATGTTCGGTTCAGGTAGCGTATTTAACTTTTTGAATCATGCACCCGCGAACTCAACCCATTGACATGACATGTATATTTTATTTTTATTTTTACTATTGATGTATAGTTAAAATTTAGTTGTTGAACTATGTTTGAGAATTTGTTACTAATTTAATCAATTTAAATGTTTTGTTGTGTTTGTGGATGTATTTTAAGTATTAAATGATATGTTGTAATATAGTTTTATCATTTTTTAGATGATCAAGTATTCAAATTTAATTACATACTTTTCTTATTATCCACGAACCCAATCCAACTTGTGCATACTCGAGTTGATTTGATTCGATTTTGATGCAAAAATTATAGATCAAAAGTTCAACACAACTCAAATAAAATTGATTGGTTTGGATATTAGATTTAGTAAAAAAATACTCAATCCAACTCGTGTACACCTCTAGTTAGATGGATCTCATTTATGTAACTATAAATCAGCTTAAAAGTTTGGATGTGTATACAATTTTCGATACATTAATTCTATTTTATATTTATGACAATAGAAACTCACCAATTAATCTATATTTTGGGTTAAATTATCTTAACTTTTATTTATGTTTGTGATAGAAGAAGTAGTTGATAAAGATAATTTGTTAATATAATTTTTTTTTAGTTATTATTTTTTTCATCCCAAAATAATTAACTCAATTTAAAAAAAAAATATTTTAAAATAATTGACTCTTTCATTTTCAATTACTTGTTTTCAATTGTATTATTTAACTAATATTATTTTTATCATTTTCAATATAATAATTTGTATGATGTGATAATATAATAATAATTAATAAAAATAGTTTGATAAAAGAAATAAATTATTTTAAGAAAGAAATAAAAATCTCAAAGAACATTGACGAGTGACGAGGAAGTAATATCTATGTGGAGGTGCTAGAGTTAGAGAGTGGGGGGGCGGCGAGAGGATGAATAGTTTAAGAAGTAAATGTAGGTAGCAAATAAGGGGTGTAGTAGCATCTTCTCTACTAATTTATTGCTCGTGATTGAGTTGTTACCCGTGGGCCATACCATTGGGACAAAAAAAGGTTGTGTTTGTGGATTCTGTAAATAATTGAAATTACAAATGGATCCACCAATAATACTATCTCCGTCTCTCCCTAGTTATTCTACTTCTTTTTAAAGGGTTTTTTTTTAAAAACAAAACACACCTAATAATTTGAAATGAAATTTATATGTAAAGACAATTTTTTTTTACATGAACTATAATTATTAATTAAAGACAATGATAATATTTACATTCTTTTTTTCAATATGATCTTTTTTTATATTTGCGTTCCTAACTCCATTAGTTAGTATTGTGTGAAATAAAAATCTATTCACTTTTGTCGTATAAAATAAAGTATAATAATAAAATTGAAATATATTTTAGTCTATGTGAAAAACAACAAGACTCAATTTAATTTATAAGAAAAATAAATGAATAATAAGATGGATCAATTTAATCTCTCCGTAAATTACTGTAAAAAAAATATGTGATAATAATTAAAATCAAATAATGTAGTTATTAAAAATAATTAAAAAAAACCCACAATATCATACTTACAATACACACAAAAATATCTCTAAATAATTTATATATATACTATATATAATCAATTTATATTTTATTTTATTTTTTGTTTTCTATAAGTTTAATTCTTCAAAGTTGATTATATTTAAGATGTATTAAACATTAAATATAGATAAATTTTAAAAAAAAATTCTAATTAAAAATTTTCAGACATCAACTTAGTAGAGTATGCAGTTTTTTTTTTAAAGAATCAAAACGTTTTTATTTGTCTTAAAACAAATAATAAATATTATTATAATTAAGACACATATGATATTCTAAATTCAAATTTAAAAGAAGACGCCAATTAAAATTTCCCACTTGAATTATGAGTTAATTTAATTGAATTTTACATAATAATTAAATATAATATAATTTTACATAATGGTGACCATGATATGACTTATTATCAATAATATTTATATCCAAACACATTGATTCATCCTTCTCAGTCTTAACAGAAGAAGACTTCAATTTTGTGTGAAGTTGCTTCATTTTCCCCTTTATCTTCATCGATCCACCATTTCTCACTTTCTATTCACAAGGTACTTCCTATCATATTCTCTAATATCCTCATTTACTCTCTCAACTTTATACCATTAATTTCGTTTCATTTTTCCACTTCCATTATTTGAAACCAAACAAATTCCTTCAAATATATATTTACATATATACTTTTTCGCTCTAAAATTTTAACCCCTTTTATTCACCATTTGCATAAACTATCTTCTGCTAAATTATTTTTCTCCATATTTTTGTGGTGAATTCAGATCTAAAAAGATAGAGCGATGTCTTTCATTGGTACTCAACAAAAGTGTAAGGCTTGTGAGAAAACTGTTTATCCCGTTGATCAGCTTTCTGCTGATGGCACTTCTTACCATAAAGCTTGTTTCAGATGCTCTCACTGCAAAGGAACTTTAAAGGTACTTTTTTTTTTTTTTTTGTTGCTGCATTGTTGATTTTATGGCACATTGATGATTTTCTATGCTTTCAAATTTGAGATTGTGTTTTTATTTGTTAATTTTTGCTTAGATCCTTGCTTATGTTTGACGCGGCCTTTACCATCCATATAAAGTTCCCATAACAACTTTATTTGATCTAAGTTGGCGAATAAAATATAGTAGTATATAGACATATATGAAAGTAGGAATTTTATGACTGTAGAATATTACTTTAAGGCTAAAATCTCGTAATTGCAACTCAGTTGGTCGCTTCAAGGATATTAATCTGCAGGGATCGGGTTCGAACTTAGAATTAATTCTCCACTTATCCACATTTAAGGATTGTGAGTCTAGCCATTAGGCTACTTAACCAAAAACAAAATTTACATTTTTTGTTTTAGTTCCTGTACTCACTTAAGCCTCTACTAATTACAAAACTACATACACATGTTGTTTTGTAATCTTTAAGGACTAAAAAATGGATTCATAGATTACAAACAAAATTTTAGATAATTAAAGACACTAAAAACATATTTAACATTTACTTTAATAACATAGACTGGTTCGGATTAAAAATGTTGAACAGCTTTTTAGTTCATGTTTGTGTGTCTGAGTTTAAAGTTTGAACTTGTTACAAGGACTATTGTTGATGGTGATGATCTTTTATGTTTCAGCTGAGCAACTATTCCTCAATGGAAGGTGTTCTTTACTGTAAGCCTCATTATGAGCAGCTCTTCAAGGAGACTGGCACCTTCAAGAAGAACTTCACGTCACGTATGTATTTATTTTTTTTTTCAAGTATAATGAAGCTAAATATGTTGATTTTTGAATTAGACGCCTCATTAATTACCAATAATCTCATTTTAAACAGCTGCAAAGTTAGCTGACAAGACAACTCCTGAGCTGGTAAATTTGTTTGATTTTATCTTTATAGTTTTTTTCTCTCTCAAAATCAGGTCTACAGCATTCGGTATTGCTGAATAACTAATAGTATCTTCTGTTTATGCCAGACAAGGTCCCCCAGTAAAGCAGCAAGCATGTTTTCTGGGACACAAGAGAAGTGTGCCACATGTGGCAAAACTGCTTATCCGTTGGAGAAGGTAGGATTTTAAAATCTCGGAAATAAATTAGTTGGTGATATTAGTTAGAGTCGGATATATTTTTGTTTCAGATTGGATACATGAGAATTCATACCTTAAGAATATGTTTATTTAGTTATTATTCCCATGTAGATCTTGTAGATTAGAGTGTCCTTCTTCTTTGGCTGTATGGTTTGTCTGTAACCAAAGCATTTAACATCAAGAATAGGTGGAGCATAAAGAAGGCTGGTATATAGTACAACTTTTCTGAATTGCAAGCATGAAAAATACTGTTTAGCTTGACCTTTTGCTTTTAGCAGTACTCGTTTGTTTGTGAAGTTAAGCAATATGAGTTTTTTTTCCCTCCTACACTTTCATATGCTATGCTATCGAAATCATGTGTCTGAACTTTTTTTTTTCAACATTCAGACCACAAGTAGACTGTAGTATGGCTTCCTTACCTTATTGGGAGATATATCTAGAGAAGAAAATTGTGTGTTCTATTATTTTATTTCTAAGCGGAAGATGATAAAACCTATATTCTGATTCAGTTCATGACCCTTAAAAACACGAAATAGAAGTTGCATTTGCTCATGATTCATGGATAATTCTGAAACTTCTTCACCAACCTACAAAATCATAAAACTGGACTCCCCAAAATGACATATTTGCTGGTAAGTAACAAAACTTTTTGCCGGGTTGGTTGAAACTGAAGGTGGAGTATGGCTGTTAATATCTACAGTTACCCGATTTGTAGTACATATTGATTAGGAAATTAATGTGGGCAATTGTGTTTGTGGTAATATCAACTAATGTTGTTCTTTGTTTTTGTATGTTGTATTTCTGTCAGTTAAATCTAACTTTTGATCATTGTGAAGGGAGAGTAGACTTTATCTCTCCAACCAAATTTGAACTGAGGCTGGTTCTTTAGAAAAACAGGCGTTTGATGCAAATTAGCAAGTGTTCATCGATAATTTATTCTAATCAAGAACTCTAAACTAGTTATCACTTATCCAATCTCCACTCTAATAAGAGGCTAGCTCACCTGAAATTAGAGGATATAACATTAACACATAACCCAAATGGAGTATTTTCTGCTTCTCATCTTCACGTTTATGTATTTGTCAATAATTGCCTGCATGAGTAAATCTAATTACTACAAATCTGCAGTTCTGCACAGTTACCCTGAATTAGAATGTCTTAGTTTTCTTCTTGTCGTCTTTTAATATATCTTATTTTGATTTTAGGTAACGGTGGAAAGCCAGGCCTATCACAAATCATGTTTCAAGTGTTCACATGGTGGTTGTCCTATAACTCCATCAAATTATGCAGCCCTTGAGGGAATTTTGTATTGCAAGCACCATTTCTCTCAGCTTTTCAAGGAGAAAGGTAGTTATAATCATCTTATCAAGTCTGCATCAATCAAGCGTGCAGCAACATCCGTTCCAGAATCTTGAATGTTTGGTGCCTTCTATTGCCTTTGTTTTGTTTTGAAGGAAGAGGATGTTTTGGTCTGTCAAGAATGTGTTTGTTTGTATGTGTGTTCTTTTTCCCTTTTTCCCTTCATAATTGTTCCATCGATACTTGATCCTTTTTCTGATATTTACTTATACATGTGTGGTGTGCAAATCTTGTGTGATTTATTTATCCAATGCACATTCAGTAATGACAACTGAGAGCTTGACTTGCAAAATGCATCTTTCCAATTTTACAATGCAGTTTTTCATACCGAATGCTACTTTATACTTTTTATATTTTTATAATTTTAGAAGAATGAGTAATCTTGGAGGGTTTGGGTTGGGATTTTGCTGACTTGGGTTTAATAGATGTTATAATTGAGGGTGTTCGCAAAGTGAACCCCTGGATTGATCACCCAGATTTTTGTAATCAATTTTCAGACGGTTTGGAATGATTTGGACGGTTCGCAAAGATAATGTTAAATGTCTCCCTTCATATCTGAAAGTTTGGAATAGTTAAGTTTGTGGGAATATCTTTATTTAAAAGGAAGCAATGTATTCTTGAGAGACTTGAGGGTTTCAAATAATGAGCTCTTGAAAAAGTATCATGTTGGAAGTGTTAAAGGTGCAGCTTTGGAAGTGCTCTGCTATTGTGCAAGAGGCTTATTGGTTTCATTAAGGTAAGATTATGGATCAATTTGGGTAATCAAAATATTAATTTCTTCCATTAATCTACAATTGCCCGTAGACCCAAGAACCATATTTCAGCTATCTTAAATCTGGAAAAACCAGTGGATTTATGATGATAAAGTTTTACAGGGTTTTGTTACATCCTTTTACTAACAGCTCTATACTTCTCTGGGAGCACATCGAGTCATCAACTATGTTGAGAAATTAGGAAAGTGTGCGTGTGGGTGACAAATGCAGCTTAAGTGAACTTGTAGATTCGACACATTTTGTATCTTGAGTTAGTGCATGTATGGATTTGCAGTAAACTTTGTGATGAATGTGTGGTGGTGATCTTTTCAAAGCATAGCTTTTGGGATAATCCACAGTATCACTGAATGATCAGTCTTCCAAACACATGGTTAATAACGCCATGGAAAGTTCATGCACATATCTATTATTAGGGTCTAGTGCAAGCAATTGGTGTGTAGTGTGTGGAGTGTTGTAAATCCTAAAATACTAAGTTTGATTCCTACTCGTTAAAAAAAGTTTATGCACATATGTGATCCAACTAACTTACAATTGACAAACAAGTCTTATTTATGTATTTGGCGGGACTAGGCAGTAGTACTGGTTTTTGAAACGCTACTCTAAATTTTCATTCAATTTCAACTTGTTTTGAATTGAACATACCTCTTCCTCTATAAAGTAGAGATCACTTTTTGGGCTTTCAAAAATTGATCCTTATTCCTCTATAACAAAATCAAAAGGCCTTTGATTTCCATAGTTGTATTAATAAATCAAACCATTGAATTAAATGAGATATAACGAGACATATGGATATAATGGTGGAAAACAAATTGTGTGTGATGCAAAACTATCTTACTTATGCACATTAAATAAAACCTCTTATTATATGAAAAACATGAGAGATTCTTTTCTTTTATTTTTACTAAAAAACTATATTGATTCAAATCGATAGAAATTACATCGATCGAGAATATTACAATTCAAAGTCGTCAAAATCGAAACGGATGATCCTGTGAACAAACACAACATCTAGGTTAATAGTATAAAATAACAAAATATCTACAAATGTGACAGCCTATAAAAATAATAAAATTGAGATCTTCCGAATACTCATGTCTTATGAGATATAACATTGATGACGTCAAAATTATTGATTGAATTTCTACTTCATTGAAGCTAATTTGTCAATATAAATCAAAAAACATCGCAACAAGATAGGAAAGCAAAATGTTATACCAAGATGATGAACAAACAATACCAATACAATAAAACCACACAAAAACATAAAAGAAAAATTAAGACGTGTAAAAATCATTAATGTAAATTAAAGAAAATAAAAAACGATTTAAAAAGGTGATTTCGAACCAAAAATTGATGCTAAATCACCCTTATTTAGGGAAAAAAGGAACTTACTAAAGAGAGAAAAAAATAGAAACGATTAGGTCAAGTATGCATATATATAATTTACATGAATGATTCTTTTGTCACCGTTCAAAGTCAGTTCAAAAATACATATATCGAAAAACAATTTTAATATCATTAAAAGTATAATTCCGAACAAAATTAATTATTTCTTTGACCACAAATATACTTCTAAAAACATGTATTTGTAGAGGTGAGAAAAAAAAAAGCTAAAAAAATAGTCGCTCTATATTAGATATTTTGCAAACTTCACCTTAGCCGGAACTCTATTTTATTGGCTTGTCTTATCCAAAAATATTTATTTTATTTTTTGTTATTTCATAATTAATACTAGAAATTTATAACTGTAAAGAAATATATAGAAAATCATAAATAAGGATAAAAAATATAAAGAAAAACACATATCCGTCCATTCTAGAGTTGAGTTCTAGAATCTATTATCTATTATATATATTTAAAACAGACTCCCCGAATGCCACCTCACCTCCGAATGCCACCTCACCTCTCCGAATGCCACCTATACAAATATTTTCCACATCAGCCAAAAAGTTGATGTGGAGCTGTCCTCCTTTCTCCTCTCTCAATCATGCCTAATCTCCTTCAATCCACATTTCTCTTCTTCCTTCCACAATTTCTTTAATACCTCAAAAATCTATTTGATAATATTATTTTATAATAAATTTATAAATTACAAAATTATTTTACAATTACTTATAATAAATTTATAAGATCTAAATTATTTTAAAATTTGATGATAATTTATAATTTATATTATTATCAAATTATTTTATAAGTTATTTTATAATAAATTGATAAACTATTTTATAATATTATTAGTCATTTACAAATGGTAAATTTATAATTTATAAATTATTTTACAATTTGATAATAATTTATATTATTATCAAATTATTTTATAATTTATTTTATAATAAATTTATAAATTATTTTATAATGTTATTAGTCATTTACAAATGGTAATAATTTATATTATTAATCATTAAATTCAATGAAAAAAACTACCTAATCACTCATAAATATCGATATAAATATCCTACTTTAATGGACAATTATATTATTCCACTTATGATGAGTAATGATTTTATACGTTAAAAATTCAATTACTCATTAA
>JBBPBT010001311.1:1355219-1368412 GCA_037974875.1 Cicer bijugum | reverse complement strand
TTTTATACGTTAAAAATTAAATTACTCATTAATTTCAATCCATTTTTTTAGTAACATTTTATAAAATAAAAATATATATTCTATTTGACAGAAAATACATAAATTTATTAAAAATAATTATAAAATACGAATATTTGAAAAATTAATAAAAAAATTATTTCCAATTATTAAAATCTATTATCTATTATATATATATATTTAAATCTATTTACAAATATATTTAATTATTATAAATCAATAAAATAATATTATAAAATAATTATATTTGTAATACATAAAATATTACTTATAAAATTAATTAGTATCTGTGCTTGTTTAATGTGATCTACAATGAACTATATATTTTGGCTTTAAATTCAAATATTTAATAATCACATGGTGAATTCTAGTATCAAAATATTTCATTTAGAAAGAAAAAAACTTACATAAAAAATACTACTTTTTTAAATTTCAAAATATTAGAATACACCACTTAATTTATTTTTCTATAACAAGTAGAATAAAAAATCCGACCTGCCGGATTCGAACCAGCGACCTAAGGATGGCTATCAGGCTTTGCACCCACTACAGTCCTCCGCTCTACCAACTGAGCTAAGGTCGGTTGTGTTACACAATCTGAAAAGAACATTGAAATTTAAAGAAAGTAAAGGAAACGCGAAGAAGAAGAAAGGGAAATGCGAAGTAAATTTTGTTTTCAACCTGAACTGAATGATGGACAAGTAGTTATCTAATCAATTATCAACCCGATAAAGGTACATTTTTCTAATCCAAATATTGCTTACATACTGTTCGAATTAATGTCTCTGTACTAAGAGCATCTCCAACGGGAGGTAAAATGAGTTTGTCCGCCAGCGTGTAATTACTTAACTTCTAATTTTTTGTGGGTTCACCGTTGGAGTTGTGCCAATGTGTCATCAGGTACTGTCAGGAACGGTGCTTCATAGCAGTTAACTTTTATTAATTTATTAATAATAATAAATTTATTATTTTTTATTAATTTATAGCCGTTAACTTCTTTTTAATTTATTAAATAATAATAATTTTGTAACCACTTGCTATTTTTTAGAAGTTTAATAAAGTTTTTATCAATGGTACTTTTTGATTATTGTTATAACAATTTAAGTTCAATTTTATTTTAATTTTAAACTTTTATTTAAATTTTAAATTAAAATTTTTATTTAAATTTAAAATATAAATTTTATTTTAATTTTAAATTAAAATAATATATAATAATATTAATTAGAATATTTAAATTAATATTTTAAGTTATATTAAAATTAAATATAAATTAAATATTAATGTATAAATTAAAATAATAAAATATAATATGATAAATCGTACTAGTGAATTGATTTAAGGTGATGTGGCATACTAGAACCTATTTAAATGGAGTTCACCGTTGGAGTAAAAAATGAATGAGTTCCTTCAAAATGATGTGGCACAGTGGACTCCATCTAAGGAAGCCATCTTGAGTTCACCGTTGATGCTCTAAGTGAATCAATTATCCATTTCTTAGAAACTCATTATTGTTGAGCTTTACACTGCAAATAATAAATATTGTTTCTTTCATATTCCTTAAAATGATTTCTCTATCCATCATCCCTTTTTATACTGTAACTCAAATCGTTATCAATACATTTGCCCAACATTCACTCGTTCAAGCATAAGTTGACTTGTAAATATACATTGGGTTCGATGAAAGATTTGTTCCGTTAGAAAGTTACGATATAGGGTACTTTAGGTATATTTTTCATGATTTGAATATGATGTTTGCATCCCCGATTTCTATTTTATATTGTAAAAAGGATGACGTAGCTTATTATTTGTGTTAGGTGATGCTATATTTTTGAAATTCTTGTTGTTTATTGATTTTGGAAATTTTGAGTTTGAATTCACCTCAACACACTGATTTTAGACGGAGAGTTCCTTGCTGGTAGTGTTGGGAGCAGAGCCCTAATCAGCAGCCAATGTCGGAATCATCATCTTCCACTCTCCGAGATACTCTCCTTCGGTGAGATACCTACCTCTTTCTCTATTTTCTCGTAATTTTTCATTCGTCACACTCATGTTTCCATTTGATTCTACCTTATTGTTAGGTTATCAAATTCAATCACAGACTTTCTAGCAACAACTCCATACACTCCTTGCAAAAGCTCCAACATCTCCGTCAAAGCATTTCTCGAACCACTTCTGGCATGCACAAATTCCACCATCCACACTTCTATCAAAGACTTCGCTCTAGCATGTGCTCTTCTATCTTCTTCCACTGACACCAATTCAGACCTTCTCTCATGGATCCCTAATCACCTTTCCTCCCTTGCAACCACTTCTTTTTTTGAACTCTCCGAAGCGTACCTCACTGTCTTCATCGATAGGAACTCCCAGAAGGTTGCTGAATTAGGTTTGAATCGTGACCTTGTTCCTCCACATAAGAGGTTGCTTCTGGAATTGGTTCCTGATGTACTTCCTTTTCTGAAAGAGAGAATTAAGGAGAGTTCTATTGATAAGTCTGATGAGTGTGACGAGTTTTCTGCTGCATCTGCTAGAGTTCCAGTTGGGTTTGCGATTCTTGCTTCTTATCAGTTTAGATGGTTTGTTACTCAGGTAAGAGGTTTTGGTAGTGTTTTGTTTTGTATATTGTGTGTATTCTACGATATTGATGATGTTGGGGTTTGAATTGTTGTCATAGGTTGATTATCCTCATTTGGGAAAGTTGTGTGGATGGGTGATTCCTTGTGCATTGACTGCTGTTGATCATTGGTCGCCGGCGGTGAAGGTACGTGCTTTAGTGTGTATTTGGTTTTGTGATGACAGAATTTGATTTTAGTTAAAAACAAGTTGAATGTCAAGTGATTTATGTTTAGATACATTCACAAAAGTGAGTTGACCGATAAATTGAGTGTAAAAATCAAGCTTGGAGTCAACTGCTACAAATTCTAGTTGCAAAATCAATTTTAGTTGACATCCTCCAAACATGTCAAAATCAATTTTATGTGTCTGAAATCACTTTTATCTCTTCCTATTTTGAAACCAAACACACTTAGTTACAAATGAACCGTGAAACTGGGGAGGGTCATCCTCATGAAAACAATCTAGTGTTTGATTTGGGGTTGTGTAACAACCTAGAAAATCACTGCTATCTGGAAGGGAATGAATTTGAAAGTTGTTCAGTAGATGGTGATTATGTTATGTTTGACAATTTCAGGGACAAGGCATGGTTAGCTTTATGCATCTTGGGAAAAATGTGGATGGTGTTGAACTCGGTGGGTATGAGGATGTGATACTTGATGCCTGCTGCCAGAATATTGCTTCTGATGATGAAATATGGCACTATGTGATTGAGGCATCAGTAATTTTCACGTCTCTTACTCAGAAAAGTAATCCACGCAGTCGGTGGTATGTATGTTGATCCATTTCCATTCCGTTTTCTTTTATAAGGGGTAGCATCATAGGAATTTTTAATATCTTCACATATTAAATACCATGTGAAATTTTCGAATTCGAATGATTAGCTAAGCTAACTGAATAAGCTGGAAACTGACTCGCAACGCAACACTGTCTTCAGAAATGTGGTATTTTGTAGGAACCAGTGACTATAGTTGATTGGTCCTAATTTCTTTTATTACATAGATATGTGCTTTTCCATTTTACTTTTCAAGAAGCTAATAAAGAGAGAGTAACAACTTCACATCAGTGGGCCCAGGAGGACAAAATTTGTAATATTTTTACCAACTGTTAATATGTCAAATTATGTTCAAGAGAGCTGAATTAACTGATAATGTTTATTTTTACTAGATGGAGAATAGTCAAATAACTAAAGGAAGAGGGAGACGAAAGGAAACAACTAGTAGTTGGCCTGTAGTTTTAATGGTTGATCTGTAGATTTAGTTCGTGATAGAACATCTTGGCGTTATTTGATCCATGTAGTAGAGTTCACCCAGCGAGAAAAGCTTCGATCACTGTTGTTATATTATGTTTAATCAAGTGACTGTCGATCTCTTTGAGTGCGAAGTCAATTGATGTACTAATATTGGCTGTTCGAATATAGTTTTGCAGGTGAAGAATATTATTAAAAACTTGAGAGGGTGTCATTTAGTTTAGACAAACCAATAAAGATGTAAATTAAATAATTAGACTAATTCAGGGAGGTAGAGTTAGTTAGTAGTTAGAGGCTGGGATAATTACATTAGAAAGGCATTTTCCTGTAAATTAGAAGAGGGGTGAGAGTGAGACATACATATCTTGTCATTTGAGATAAATGAACCCTTAAAAGGATCACATAAATGAGATAATCTGTAATTTTCTTGAGTAGGTTTGAAAGGATGTTGAATGAGATGTTAAATCACTTGGAGCGTCAACCAAGAAACAAAGAGCGCCGCATTGCATGGCTTAAATCTGCTGAATCACTTTTTAATGGAGTTGGTCTTGTGCTTTTAGCTCACTTCAGGCGCATTTTTCCATTATTTTTTCAGTGGATGCATGCCGATGATGATGATACTGTTATTTTGGTGAGTATCTTTATATATGGGAAAGCTTTATTCACCAGATTATGAATCTGAAGTTTGGAGAGCACTTTTTGAAGTTATCCTAATGATTTTTATTAAACTCTTTTTTTTTTAAGTTCAACCAAAATAATTCGGTGTAACTTGCAATGTTGAATTAGATCTATATTCAAAATATTTGCTATTGTTTTAACTTGCTAGAGATTTCAGAACCAGCTTTCCTTTCTCTTTATATAGCTTTGACAAAATTGAATATGTATTCAATTTTGTTATTTTAGAATTCTGAGACAAAAATAGTAATTGCTGATTGACTCTGATGCAGGTTCTGAAGTGTACTTACACAGTTTTGAGATTAACGTGGATTAGGAATTCACCGTATGTTGCAAGGTGAGTTAAAAAATTACGACATTAAATTTTTGACTTAATTTTCAATTTTGATCCCTCTATTTCCATCCATTCACAGAATTAGTCCCCCTATTTTAAATGTCGATAGTTTTGGTATTTCTCTCATATTTTTGAATTGAAAATGATGATTTGATATATTTTAAATGATGTAGCATAGGATTTCATAATATAGAGTCATCTAGATGCATTAATTATTCATGTGTCACTAATTAAATTACAAAAATGAAATTTTTTTGAAGTTGAAAGTTAATTTTTTAGAAGATTTTATTGCGATTTCATGGGTGTTAATCATTCTACACCATCATATCATATGTTACATTATTTAAAACACGACAAATTACCATTTTTTAGTTAAATAATTAAAATGAATGACCAAAATTGTCATTTTAAAATATAGGGACCAATTTCGTGAATTGGTACAAATAAAAGAAGTAAAACTGTAATTAAGTTTTAAATTTTGTTTCAGATAAATGTGGCATTCAATTGGTCTATGATACAGGATATCGCATATCGATTAACTTTGGTTGCAGTTGTTAATTATGTCAATTATCATTATGTGTGTTTTTATGTTTTCAAAGAAAAAGGATCACAAGGTTACTCTAGGTAATTAATTGTCTGATGTAAATCTTGTATTGACTTAATCTCAAGATGAATTTTATGATACGAATACTGTAATTTGACCATCATTTTAATTTTAAAATGTTTACAAAAATAAAGGGTACAAATTATAACAACGAGTACAAGAAGATGGGGACAGGACTTTTGCCGTGTGGATATCAACATTTTGTTACATTTATTGTGTATTTTCCTTGTTGATCTAATTCATTTGGGGCACATGATTTGACTTCAGATTGGTAGATGAATTGGCTCTTGTGTATAAGGAGGCAGCACTGGCAACAGCCAAGGAAGATATTAGAGCAAATATATCTCAGATACTGGTCCTACTTCAAGAGTAAGAATTTATTTTTGGAATAGTTTCTTGGAAGAATTTCAACAAATATTATCCATTCCCTCACTCAATATCTTTCTTGTGTACCTAGAATCAGAGGCCAACGTTTTAATATAGCTTGGGGCAAGCATCAATCCGATCCAGATTTGACCACTCTTAATCTGTCATTAAGTGGAAGAAACCATTCTAACCTTGATATCCTAACCATACCTTCAGAGATCATTCAGAAGGGTTCTGCAAGTGTTCAAACATGACAAATGAACATTCATTTTTTATTATTTCAATGCTTGACATGGCTGCTACAATTTGGGTTCATGCGCAGATGTAATTAACAAGGACAAATTCTGGAAGCATGAGTGAAAAGCAAAGCTTTATTTTGTTTTATATATTTCTTTGACCTTCATTTTATCCGATAGCACTTGAATAAGATGATTCAAGTCTTTTCTAACTTAACAAGAGGCTAAGTATTCGGAATCCAACCTTATGATGGCAGGAACATTAAAATGGTTGACGTAGAATTTTGTTCTCCATTGAAGTATTTTCTAACTTAAAAGGAGGTTAAGTGTTCAGAATCCAACCTTATGATGGTAGGAACATTAAAATGGTTGATGGAGAATTTTGTTCTCCATTGTAGTCCTATCCATTCGATAGATTAATCTATGTAACTATGCACCGATGGATATTCAGTATAACACAAAAGATAATATATCTGAAATCTTGCTGTACATATTCAAATATGGGCAAAAATATGAATTTTATCATTAATTAATAAACAAATATAAGTAGGGTTTCTATAAAAAAAAAAACCGAAACAAAAGTAGAGTTGACAAATATGAGTAGATATCCAATTTTACAACTCTTTCCCTCAAAGAATATACGATAAAAAGACATTGCTCAATTATCTTGACATTGGTAAGTAGAAAATTATGAGTCACTTATTGCAACTTTTGTACTGTGGGCAATATTTGCAACATTGCTATAACTCAAAGAGGAACCCATTCAATGAGGCGTTCTGTGTAGGGACAAAAAAATTGTATATTAGAGTAAAACTTCAGATTCCAATCACTAGCATTCTAAACAAATTCACCTCATGAAAGTGAGGTTGTCTGTGCAGTAACTAAAACAAAATATGGTAAGTTGAGTGCTGAATTCCCAAGAATGATGATCTATAAATATCACTTGGTTCGCTTTTTAGCTTCGCTGTAAAGTATTACTCCAAAGACTGTGAGCGCGTAACCCATCATTCCAGTGACTGAAACTGGGTTTCTAAATATTAGGATTGAAACTACTACAGCTACGGCGCCTTTAGCATTCCCTAGTACCTGTAGGAATAACCTCAACAATTAGTTTAAACATCAATTTATAACACTTAATGCATGATGATCAGAAATTGTTGGAAAAAAATCACGTAACAGGAATAATTTTGCCAATTCTACCAAATTAGTTTTTTATTCTTGTGAACTATCTATAGCAGTGTTTGAAATCACTAGTCTAGCCCTAGCTTTAGAGATCCAGTAGAAAGTTTAGTGGCATTCCCTGAATTAATTTTGCAAATACAACTTATGAAATCTCTGTTAATCACAGAAAGTAGAACAAGAAATACTTAATACTTATGAATTTTGAGAAACTAGATTAAATATTACTAGGCGTTGTAAAAATTAAAATGACATAAGGTAATTTGTTTTCAAAGAATTTCATTCTCAAGTGAACAAGATATTCCAAATTCCAAAATCACTGAAAAAATACTGCACCAATGCACATTGCAAAATAACAGGGGAAAAAAAGGTGACCAAGACCATGCTAATATTGTGAATTGTGATGCATGTCTTGTGACTTGAAGATGTACACATTTGACAACCACCAAAATATGATGTTCCAACTACCAATAGATGAGAGAACTTGTTGGAGTGAAAATTAAATATAGACAAACAAAGAGGGATAACAACAGCAACATCAACAACCAAATCTTATCTCACTAGGTGTGATGACTACATCGATCAAATGACGTTATAATGTTATTATCATAGATTATGTCTATAACCAGACTATTGACTTCATTGTCTTTCTTAATAGTTTCGAAAGAGGGATAACAACTAATTTCAATAATCAAGACTTACCTGAAGGGTCAGAGCACTGGTGTGTTTTGTGACCAAAAAGTTGGTCAGGTTGACAAAATAGGCAAGAGCCGAGTTAAATAGTAGATACCAAATTATCTTGACATCATCTCGGGCGAGAGCCAATGTGATGCCAACCACATTTTCTTCCATTATAAGTGTGGCAGGAAGAAGGAAAACCACAGCCATCGGAGCCATGTAAAGGAGGAGGTTCATTGAATTCAGCTTCTCTCTAATACACAAGAAGGAAGTTAGTCCAATTTGAATATATAACATGAAAACCACAAAAAGTACAGGGATAGATTTCTTAATCCTTACCCGTCAGAAGAAAGCAAAATTCCTTGTAGCACTGATTTTAGGGCTCTTGCAGCTGTAGCAGCAACACATATGATGAATCCAAATAAATGAAAACTCGGTTCACCCTATTGACCAAATAGAGGAAGAAGAAACACATATTAGAAACAAGAGTAATTTTTATTTTTTCACAAACCAATATCACTCAAAGAATACATCAGAGAAAAAAGATCTACCAGATCTTAAAACTGGATATAAAAAACTCAGTTTAATGACAGTGTAAACAAGTATGACTCAGATATTCAATAACATTGCATATATGTTTAAAGTAGTAACTTCATGGCATGGAAAAACAATGAAATATCATTCAATACCAGAACAGAACGTGTTCAAACTGTTGTGTTGTGATCTCTTCAATTCAATAAATTGAAAACAAGAACTATCTTTTACAAAAAGACAACTTTGACTCATCAACATAGCCTTAAGCATATACACAGAGAATTGTCATTTGTCAAAAAAGAGGAACTAAACTAATTTTCTTACTTTCCAATTCAACACAAAATCTCATTCTAACATCTGAAATCACATCCAAAACAAACCTAAAGTGATCAAATTCAATTATTCCTAAACCATTAAAAAGTCAACTTCCAAAAAAAAAAAACATGTCCGTAAGATAATTTTCTAAATTTCCAACAACAATTGAAAAAAAAACTGAATAAAAATAGCAAAGAAGGGTGATAATAAATAAGAATGATAAGTTACATACCCCACTAGCAATGACAACACCAGTAACAACAGGAACAAGGGTAAGATAGGTAAGCCAAGCCTCTCTCTTAAATGTCATAATGTAAGCAAAAATTGCAGTAAAGAAAGGTGTTGTTGCACCAATAGCCTGATTGAAAGAGACAGGTAGATAACGTAGAGAAATGTTCCCAAACACAACAGAAACACAGAAAATAAGACTTAAAGCAGAGATCTTGAAAAACTGAACCCTGGATCGAATCGTTTGCATAGGAACAACCTTCATCCATGCAATAGCAACATAGCTAAACAAAGAACAAGCAGTCATGTGACACATGGTGAGAAAAATAGGGTATTTAAACCCATAATTGCTGAGCAAATACTTGTTCAACAACAACACTCCAATGTTGGAAGAGTACCACGATGCTACAAGACCTATTGTGAAGAAACGGCTTGAACCCTTCATTTTTGAACCTTTTTGATCTTCAGAAACCTGTAATAATTTCATATTGAGATTGATGGGGTTATTATTATTATTATTAACTTATTGTGATTTGAATATGTTAATGGATCTGGGCATTGAAATGGGTACGCAGAAAACGGAAAAAAGTTATTGACTTTTTAACGGTACAAGCCATGGATCTGTGAATCCATGGCTTGGGGTTTTGGAGAAATTGAGAAATGGGTAAGTTGCAGAAGAAGGAGGAGAATGATGGGTCTGCGTTCGATTGAGAAGAAAGGTAGTGTTTTGTGTTTGTGTGTGTTTTTGAGAGGATTGATTGATTGATTGATGAATGTAACCTGAATTGCTTGCGTTATGTTTATGCTAGCATCTGCAATGAAATTGCGACTAAATTAATAGTGTAAAATACTACAACCTCTTTTCATTCAATTACTTAATTAACACTATTTTCCATTCTTCATTTTTACCCTAATTATTTTTACTTTATATTTATAAATAGTTCTCATGTGTTTATAATGTCAATTTTTTTAATAGATAGTAATTTTTTTTATTAGTATAACTAATTAATAATATTAATTATAGTATCTTTGACTTTATTTATAAAGAAAAGTGAATTAAGGAAAGTTAATTTATTTGATCAAATATTTTTAATGCTTACCTATGATATTTGTTAACATTTCTTTTTTATTTTTTATTTTCTTTTAATATACAATTCGTCATAAAAATACTCCTAATAAATTTACATTCAAAAATGCAATTTTTTTCCTTTCTTTTATAGAGTAAATATATAAATATAATACATATTTTTCACACATTTATTACTACAGTCATTTTTCTAAATATTTGTAAAATATATTAAAGGATTTTACAACAAAGAAGAGATATCAAGTATATTAATTTTCTTTGACAATTTTTGTTTTTAATAAGATTAAAGTTATATTAATTAGTAACTAATAGTAATAATGATCATTTGTAACAAAAAATAGTGATAATAATGATTTATATAAAAGTCAACTTCAAATTTTGGTCCATCATCTTTTGAAAAATGTACTTTTATACGTAATCGATCTCTCCGTTGTTGAATAATAGTATTAATATTTTCAATTACAGTTATTAAATTATTTTTAAAAAAATGATTTTTAACATAAATATTTTTAAAATTACACGTTTAATTGGTTGTTATACCGTAGAAAACTAAAGTTTTATTTATTATATTATATTGGTAAACGTGATAAGAAGGAACATCCTCATTTCCTGGATCCATTTATATTTTAATCCCTGACTCTCTGACAGTTAGCATTTTCTAATTGAAAAAATAGTTTCATATTGTAATTGTGAAGATGGTGGATGATTTGGGAGATTTCCAATCGTGGTTCCTCGTTTCGTATGTAATTATTAAAGTTTAATTGTATGAGTTAAATTTATTCTTAGTTTTAATAATAAATTTCTTAACTATTTTTTTGCAATTTATTTCTCATGGTGTGGGATAAAAATAAATAATATTTTAAAAACAATTAATAACTTTTTTTTTTCAAAACCAAAATTGATATTAGCACTTGTTGTATGTGGTCACATATTTTTTTACACGTGGTCAACAAATTTTTATAGAGAAATATAAAATGGTTACCTCTTGGGTGTTTGCTTTTATGGAGTAAAAAAATTGCATTTATCTACGTCATATATGTCTGTCTAAATAGCACACACATCCCTTTATTATGCTTAAATGATATCTGAACTTATTTGACTTTATTTGTCGAAAATTTTGGAAAACACTTCCTTCATTTTTTACACAATACACAAAAGAAGAGGAGTATAATTCGAGGGGAGTTCAATATATTTTCCCAAATTAAAAGATTTATGTGTTTTTTTTAGGATTCGGTCAACTCATATAATTCATAATAGCTTCAACAATACAAAGATGAATGGTCTAAAAATTTTGGACGCCTTGTAAAGTATGGGTTACTAATGAAATTCAATAGAAATTAAATAATATTTATTTTTTACTCAATCAAGGATTTCTTATTAGTCGTAGTCAAACTTACTTATTTTATTGTTTGAATATAACGATTTAATTAAAATCGAATGATTGTATAAAATAATATTATTCTAATAATGAAAAATTGGCAAATTTTATTACTTCATACAAACTTCCATTGGTTATTTTAGATTTTTTGCTTAATTGCAGTTTTGGTCCTCCTATTTTAGCTGAATTGTGAAAGCTGTCCTCCCATTTTATTTCTCCCCAATTTTGATCCCCAAATAGAATTTTGGTTCAAAATTTAATGAAATTTCATTTTTTTTAAAGCCGTATTACACCATTTATTTATGATCATATATTTTAGGTACAATGGTTAAAAATGAGATCTTGAGGCATGGTGTGATTTAAATAAATGTAAAAAAAATGAAATTTCATGAAGTTTTGGATCAAAATTCTGCTTGGGGACCAAAACTGAGGAGAAACAAAATGGAAGGACTACTTACATGATTCAGCTAAAATAGGGGGACCAAAACTGCAATTAAACCTATATTTTTTTATGGTAATTTGGGATGAGATTAGTAATTAGACAAAAAAAATAAGTTTGAGTTCCTCCTTATTTAAAATAAGTTATATAAGCTAAAGTACACATTTGATTCTTTAATCTATTTTTAGGTTTTATTTTGGATTTATAACTATTTTTTGTTAAATATAAGTCTCATAACTTTACTTTTGCTAGTCAAAAACATTAATTTCAAAAAAAGAAGATGAATCCTAATTTGAAAAATAAAGGAAAAACTGAGATTTTACAACTAATGCAATGTAGTCAAAATTATAGGAGATTTGCATTAATTTTACAGAAATGCTTAACTAACATAAATAAAGTTGCAGGGCTAAAACAAAATAGAAAATAATTATGAGATCAAAGTGAAATCATAAATTAAATTAATATTAAAAAATGCAATTTAATCTATAAATATGAACAAAATGGTAAATTTAAAGGTATTCTCTCTAGATCAAAAAGACACCATCCACAAATTTCCTCAAATCTCATTAAGTATTTTAAATTAAGTACTTCATATTTGTGTGGTCTAAAATTGATATTTAGCGTATTTTGTATGTTTCTGATTTTGTCAAAGTGTGACTTCGAAAATTGAGAGCCAGTATAAAAATAATAATTGAGAGTGTATTTCTGTATTTTGCTGTTGTTGAAAAGAAAAACTCTATTTTATTAAAAAAATCTATTATAAATTTGAAATCCACCGGTTCACCATTTAAAAAACGGAAATATGGACTTTTTTTTTACTCAAAAATGGAAATATGGGTTTTTTTAACTCAAAAATGGAAATATGGATGTCAATTATTGGAGTACATTTAATAATTTTATTTTTTTTCCTTTGGTAAAAGTTGTATAGGTGTTACCTTAGGATTTAACAACTGAAAATACTTAGTAAAAATGCTACTACAGAAAAGATAGTGTAACAAAATCTGTATTAAATTAAACTTCTTTAAAAAGAGTAATACGTATTGGTAGAAAAGTTGAAAAATTACATAATCATCAAAATAGTTCATTTTTGAGAGAAAACATGGTTTTATTTTCTATAAAATAATGTAATTAAATATTACATACGTACATAGGACATAAGTATATTTATTTGCCGATTAAGTTAAAGTTTAGAGTATAATAATAATAATAATAATAATAATAACACCACTTTAATTATATGAAGAAAAGTTTTTTTTTTTTTTT
>JBBPBT010001311.1:1322018-1343593 GCA_037974875.1 Cicer bijugum | reverse complement strand
AAAATCAATTTTAAATTTTTAAAGAGTTAAAACACAACTTTCAATTAAATATTTATATATTTATTTATTTTCTGTTAAAAATATACTTATTATATTTATATTTATTGTATATCATATCATGTAAAGATTTGACTAAATTTATCCTTGCACCCTCCTGTAACATTAAAAAGTGGAAAAAATCTACATCCACATCTATTAAAAATAATTTTTATTTTGTTTTCTCTCATTCAACATTTTTTTTACATGTTTTTTTACATTTGCATAAACAATTTGACCTTGATGAGTGATGTCAAATAAAAATTCACTCTTTTGTTGTATCAGCTAACTTTTGCAATATTATGCTTAATATTAGTAATATGAAAATAAGTGGTAACTCATTGCATGTTACTAATGCATATCATTAAATTCTAATAAATAATAATTTATCCTAAAATATAACTAAAAATTAATTAATTTTTTAAATATATTTAATTCGAAGTTTAAATCAAACTATCAATTTGATTGTATATATTTTAAGACGGATTAGTATACTTTTATTAGAATGTGAACGTTAAATTGCAATTTCTCTCAACATGGAATGGTCTCTTTATGGCTAGGTATTGTTGGTGTTTGTTTACCTAAAAGAGTTTTTTTAAGAGAAAAACGAAATGTATACCATCAATCAATGCAAACCAATTGTATATGAATTCTGCTATTGGTTTTGGGTGACACGATTCCGCACTTGGCATTTTTTTTCTTTTGGATTTTCTTTTTATATATGAAAAAATGACATTATATTCACTAAAAACAAATAAAGAAAATGAAAACATACTATAAAAAATAAAATAAAAAATGGATTCTGACAAGATTTTTTTTAAAGTGGGGACGAATAATTTTTTGGAGAGTAATGTCTTTTCGAATTCCAAAGATGCTGCCATTTTGACCATATAAAGTATAGAAATTAGATTCCCATACAGCATTACATTTCATCCATGCCTTACACCCAATGTCAAAATGATCTCAAAGTTGTATAAATACTATACTAGTCAAAATGTTTAGTATCTTAAATAAGAAATATAACTAATTTTAGGATTGAAATTTGAATCACATTAATATAATTTGTACTATAAAAAAGTTAAATTAGATTACCTAATATATTGTTGGGAAAGATATACACATTTTAAAAAAGGTAATAAAGTAGTGAACCGTTTCTTAACAATCATGTAGTTAGTCTTCCTCATGATGCATCTTTACCTTTTATTCATTGAATGACTCCTTTGAGATGCTTTTTAATTAAGCTCACTAATAAATTCAAACAATAGTTTATGATTCTCTTTGCAATGAAAGCTGAGGTGGAAAATAATTCAATTATATTTCAAGGGCACAAACCTGTCGTGCGGAAATTCGACTTCTTTTGCTAGTGCATTGTTCAAATATTTTTTCAAAGAAAAAGAAGATGCTCTTTGAATTAAAAACGCAAAATTAATCACTCGTATTATAGAACCAAACAACCAGCATCAATTGAGAGCGATTGTTGATTAAATTGGAATATATATACTCATAATGCACAAAACTTTTTTTTGAGGACGACAAAAGTTATACATTATTACTAAGATATACTTAATTAATTAAGTGCACTAAATTTAAGTTGATGATGACTACTTGGTTACACTTTAGCTCAATGGTGTCCGTACGCAAGTGCGCATTTTTATATATACAAAATATCCAAGAATTTTAGTAATAATACATATATTTATTTTATTTTTAAATAAATATATTTTTAATGATAGTTATAAACAATTAAGTGATTATACTCAATTAATTAACGAAATAACTTTGAATTTTACTCACTTTTCAATCACATTGGATCACTATAATCCCTTTCCTCATGGTTAGGATAGTTTTTTTTATTTCATACAATTTCCAACGCTGTTCCATGCCCAAAATTCAACAAACCAACCAGAAGTAACATTCTGTTATGGGGCATAACAATAAGAATTATGAGTCATAACAAAGGAATAGCCAGTAAGAATTATGAGTCAGCAAATACAACTACAATGGAATGGAAGAGGCCAAGTAGTTAAGAAACGGCAAAGCAATGAGTCTAGAAGGCAGAAAATAACCAACTCCAAAATGTGATGATTATGTGCGAGGTTGAAACATGGAAACATGGAAAATAATTAATACAATTACCCAAAGGAATAATGGGTTTGAGCCTTCTTATTAGAAAAGATTTACCGTGTATCTCAATAATTTTATAAAAATACCAATTATATCTTTATTTTTATTTTTGTACTATTTTACTAATTTAAAGTTACTTTTTTTTATCATTTTATTTTTTCTAAAATTAGAAAAATAAAATTCCAATATGTAAATGTTTATGTATCTTTCGAAAAACTTTTTTTTGAAAAAATTTAGTACACACTTTATTTTTTGAATTTATTTTTCAAGTTTTAAATATAATTTTTACCAGAAAACTTTAAAACATATTATCATTACAAAAGTAAAAAAATTGTACCGGAAAATTTCATTAGAAAATTTTCTTGTACACACATTTTTTAAATATAATAATATATCATAAATAATACATCATAGATATTTTTAAATAATAATATATCATAAATACATCATTAAATCATTAACACACTATAAAACACCATTTACACGTAATCCTAATAAATTTTAAAATCAACCTATATTTTAGCTAATTATAAAATATTCTCTCTATTTATTCGAATAAAAAAGTTAAAGAAAAAAATAATATTTAAATTAGAGGAAAACAAAGAACTATGTATTTATTTATCCAGCCAAAAATGCAACAAAAGCATGTATGTTTGTTGCAAATAATGGCTGAGATTTTTTTTGCACCACAAATATCTCTCTCATCTAAACACCACGGTTCTGCTAAAACCTCTTTTCCGATCTCTCTCCTTCTGTCTCTATATATATCAATGTATATATCTATATTACTAATGAAATGAATGTGCAACTCCAGTGAAAGTAAAGTTGAAAAACAACTGTAACAATAAGAAGTGTGTTCTTCAGAAGCAGGTGAAGAATCTCCCTGATTAAATGCGAGATCTTGCAAAAAATCAAATCAAATAAAATTACATGCAAAAATTTACAGCAGTCAAGAATCATTCACATGGAGCATAAGTTTATTTCAAACACATACCATAAAATAATTCATTTTTCAACAATCATCTTTATAAAATCATATTTACAATATAATATTTCATTTGAATATATAATAATAATCATCATTCAAGAAAATATAATAAAATAATTTTCTAAAGAATATATATTAAAACAATCATAAAAAACGGTAATTCAACAAACAATATAATAAATAAATGAATTTATAATTTATTATTGTAGTTTTAAAATTCAAAATTTTAAAAGAATTAAATTTTCGACAAAATATATTTTTATAAAAGAATATCATTCAAAATATCTAACTCTGTTTCCATCTCAAATTCCCAAAAGTGTGAAAACCTTGAAGGCTTGATGAAAATGTTTTCGTTAATTTGCAACTACTAATTTTTTTTGTTTTGTATTTTTAATTCAGAATTCTCTTTTTTCTAATATCAATTTATATATATCCCACACAGTCAACTTATCTTATTTAACAAAATTATAATAATATAGATATCTTATTTAACAAAATTATGAACACGTTACAACAAATATAATAATAATAATAATAATAATAATATTAATAATAATAATAATTTATAATTTAGATTATTTCCAAATTTTAAAAATCGAAAATTTCAATTGTTTGTAATATTTGATTGTAACATCAATTCTTATTATGTAATGTAATTCATAATGTTAGAAGAAGGATATCACACCTCGTTCATCAAGTCCATAATAGTAACTATTTGTAATTGGGAAAATCATGCACATAGGCTTCCTTTATCCAACAATCTCTCACATTCTCACTCTCATAAACCCAAAACAATTCATCAAGCATTTCTTAGTAACAAACTCTCCACAATGTTCCTGGTTTCCTATTTAAAATAGAATCTCTTACACATCATTTGAAATTCTCAGTTATCATTTACATGTGTAATGTGTCACTCATATTATAAGAACCTGCCAATTACAATATCTAATAAGCAACCGAGAACATCATATATGCTACCAAGGATCACATATTACAAAATTTAAAGTGCAAGATTTGAATCAATGCAAATCAGGAAGTACAAATATTTTACAAGGTTGGTTATTACAATGAATCTACAATATCACAATCTCCCTACAAAAGAATTTTTCAAAATTATATATAGACACAAAAAAGAACAACAACAACAATATCATCACAATCTCCTACTACCAAAAGAATTCACGTCATCACCTATATGTTCTTAATGTTGATCAGCCTCTTCAGCATTTTTGTCAACAGCAACATCAATCCTTTCATACCTTACATCAGAAGGGTGTTCAGGTAATTTAGCAAGAGACTCTTCTTCGTGTTTATGGAAAAAAATTACCCACATAAACAAAACCACAAATGTCACCAAAACAACACAAACAGTCCCAAAAATCACACCAGCAAGAAGTGTCAAAGGTCGAAACTTTCGACTCGCATCAAGCTTAGATTCTTCATCAGATAACCCGTTTGGATCAACAGGTTGAGAATGCAATGAATTTGTTGAAACATTTGTCAAATTAAGTTTCCATGTATAAACACGAACAACTTGAACAGAATCAGCATCATTGGAAGAACTCAAACCAATATACATAGGTTGGTTACCCCAAATCTTAAACAAATTAATGTTATGTGAAACAATAGGATTCAAAGATTTTTCTTCATTCCATTTGTTTAACCTAACTTGTAAATTGTGGGACCCAGCTTCATAATCAACCCAAGCTTTCAACTTTTCGCCACTATTGAGAACAATATTCGAATCAGAAACATTCGCAACCGCGACGGAGACGAGGCTTCCGAAGTCGATTCCAACGTGATTCGCGTTTAAATCACCGACATTGTCGTCTTTCGAGGTATCGAATTCAACACCGAGGAAACTATTCGTCTTCGAAGGAGAAAATCCGTAGGAACCGTTACCAGGGAAAGCGGCAACGAGATTGCCGGGGATGATAATGAGAAGGAGACCGTCGCCGGCGTCGGGAGAAATGGAGAAGGTGAATTCGAGGGAGAAGGAGGCGGTGTCGTTGAAAATGATGGGTTGACGGCGGAGGAGAAGACCAGAGGCGAGAGAAGAGTGGTGGGTGAGTTTAACGTGGGTCCCAGTACCACCGGATTTATCGGCGAAAACCTTGGCATCGCCGAAGAGATCGACGTCGTTGTCGAAATTGGGGATATTGATTAAGGATTGTGTGGTGGAAGAAGAAAAAGAAGGTTGTATGAAGAAGATGATTAAGGAACTTAAAACGAATAGAGATAATGTAACCATTCCGCTATGTTTTCAACAATAAATCTCTTTCCCTATTTTTCTCTCTTTTTTTTTTTTGTTTTATGTTTCCAAATCTATGTGTTTCTTCTTCTTCTTGCTGCTGCCATGTCTACCGCTCAATGTAATCTTTCTTTAACTTTCCTTTCATTTTCATTTATATTGTAAATTACTACTCAATTTTTTCAAAATAAATGTACCTTCCTTTCAAACATTAAATGTAGTTATAAATATTATGGAAAAACTATAAAAGATGTTGCAATTTTATAAATTTATTTTTAATAATTAGTCTAATATAGTGAAATATAATGACATCAAATATTGTTATAAATTTATGGTAAATATTAAGATAATAATGATAGTGTACTGAATAATGTAAAATAATTTTATAATTATCATTTAATTATAATTTATTATGACATTTAATAATTAAATAATTAATTTAAAAATTATGAAATATAATGAAACGGAATGAATAGCAATGTCAATACATTACTTTTACACTCCAACTATAATAACGTTATCTTCAAATATAATGCAATATTTATATAAAATAATTTTTATATACTAAAATGATATTTATTTTAAAACTGAAAATACGGTAATTGTAATTTATTGTGTTGTAATAAAGAATATTAATTAAGAGTCGGAAGAAAACTGTATGCTAACATTTTTTTTTAATAGAAAAGTATTATGTTTTTGGTTGTTAAATGAATATCAAATTGAGGTGGGTTGGACAGAGGAATTAATCTCTTAGAGACATCATGAATGTATATATATATATATATATATACTTTTAATCTTTTTTAACATATGTGGATTTTTTATGAGAATATCCCTTTTTTCAAATAAATTAACTAAATTGTCCTAATTTTAAAGGTTGTTACTAAAATGTCCTACTTTTTAGGGTTAGTGGAAAAACTCTCTTGAGGTATTAAAGAAGCTAAAATTTCTTCCCTAGTAGGAGGTCGCATCCCTGACCACCGACCTCCCAAAGGTTTTTCAAATTCTTTTTTTAATTGTTTTTATATAATTTAAGTAATTTTTAAATAATAATTATTATTATTTTAATAATTATTATTATAATAATTGCTATTATTATTATTAATTATTATCATTATTAATAATTATTATGATTGTTATTATTTTTAAAAATTGTTTTAGTATGAAATTGAAAATAAGCAAATCATACTTTCATGGTTCACGAGACAGACGACCAATTGGTCACTTCAGTGTAAATCGCTGCGATTGTGGAAAATATCAAGCAAAACAAATGGACAATACAGAAAGAATACAAAAAAAAAAAAAATATATGAATTATGTCGGGTACGTGATCATACTAGGAAACATTGTCCAAACGCGCACATCTACTCAAATTTGATTATAATTTCTATTTAATGTATTTTCTTATTTTAATTTAATATATTTCCTATTTTAATTTAATGTATTTTGTTTTATGTTATTAATGTAATTTGTCTTATTAATATAATTATTATTATTAATGTATTTTCTTAATAATAATAATAATAACAATTATTAATAATAATAATTAATAGTAATAATTAATAATTATTATTATTATTAATGTATTATTATAATAATTTTTAATTTAATTATAAATATTTTTAACTAAAACAATTTTTAATAATAATAACAATCATAATAATTAACAATAATAATAATAATACATTAATAATAATAATTAATAATAATAATAATTATAATTATTATTATTTAAAAATTACTTAAATTATATAAAAACAATTAAAAAACGAATTTGAAAAATCTTTTGGGAGGTCGTTGGCCGGATGCGACCTCCTTTTAGGGGAGAAATTTTAACCTCTTTAATAGGTTGCTCCGTCAGGGAGAGTTTTCCCACTAACCCTAAAAAGTAGGGTATTGTAATAACAACTTTTGAAACTAAGACAATTTGATTAAATTTTTTGAAAAAGGAGATATTCTGGTAATAAATCCAACATATGTACCTATATTTAATATTTAAACTATCTTAAATATAATTACTTTTATATATATAAAAATATATATTATCTTTTGTTGTGAGTATGTTGGATAATTTTTCTGTACAATTTGGGCAGATTACAAATTGGCTTAAAATTGTTATGGCTCCAATCTTTTATATATTTATAATAATTATAATAAATTAATTAAATAAATCATAAATTCAATAAAAACTTAACTCCAGTGCAATTTGATTCATTGTATAGGAAAATATTGATTACACTAGATTTTATTGATTTCAACAAGAATTTATGATTAGTAAATGGATAAAAAAATGTCATAAGATTAAAAAGTTTGTTTTAGTACTGATAAAATAACTAAAAGTGTTGTTATTTAATTTTTTTTATATGTTATTTGGTAGTATTTTTTAAATTTATGAAAAGTGATTAAGAATATGTGATTATTTTCTTTTCAAATATAATTATTTAGTAGTATTTAAAAAAAATATGAATTTGCTTCAAAAAATATAAAAAAAATAATTTTTTTTAAATAACTAGAAGATTAATATTAACTTAAAATTATATTTATTATATTATTTGCAATATATTTATTTTAATAAATTTAAATAAAATAATTTGAATTTTTAGAATTTTATTTAATAAAAATATAATATCTTAAAATAATTTATAATTATTCAAATTATATTTTGTATTAGATATATAAATTTTTATATTAAAAAATATTAAGACGCTATGTGAGAATCCGTGTGAATAAAAAATGCAAACAATTTAGATTGATTTTATAATTATTAATTATTGTTTTTCTTTAAAAAATATATTTTGGCTGTAATCGTTGTATTAATTAATAGCTGGCTTCAAGGAACTTGCGAACTATCCAACTCGTGAACCGGCTTGTCTTAATTTGTCTTGGTCGGTGCATTCTACCTGTGAAGTGTCAAAAGTATAATGATTTGGCACTTTCTGATATTTTTCTTTTTTTTTTAAACTTTCTGATATATTTTTTTTTAAAAAAAACTTTCTGATATATTTAAAAACTTACCTCAAAATATTATGATTATATTCCCACGTCATTAAAAAATTAGCTTCAAAATATTATTGAAATAATAATATTAGATATCAACATAAAAATCAATATTATCACAATAAACTTTAGCCCACTTCATTTTCCCTGGCATTAGTAGACCATATTTGACCAACCACTAACTTTGACTCCATTTCAATGATTACATTATGAACACAAAGTAAATAGAAACAAAATTCTTCTATAATTGTGATACTTTAAAAGCAAATAAAAAAAAATATTTAGAAAAAACTGTTAGGAGTGGACAAAATTCAGTTTTGAATTAGAACTGTTTGAACATTGAACTTAATTGGTTTTCAGTTTGGAAATATTGAACCGAACCGGTTTTCAATTCAAAAAACCGAACTGAACCGATTTATAAAAATGGTGAACTGATTTATTATTTTGAACCGAACTAGTTTAACTTAGTTTTTTTGTTCATATAGGCTAAAATTTACATGATTACCCCTAATTACTTATAAAAAAAAATTGGTTCAAGTTTTTTGAAATAAAAACAGGTTTGATTCGATTTTTTAACTAAAAATCGGTTCAGTTCAGTTTTTTCGAACTGAAAACCAGTTCGGTTTAGTTCTAATTTTAAAAAAATCAATTCGAAAACAGTTTGGTTCTTAAACCAGTTCAGTTCGAAAACAGTTCGATTCTTAAACTAGTTCAGTTCAAAACCAGTTTAGTTCAGTTTTTGGTTTTTTTGAACACCCCTAGAAACCGATATCAATTTGCGCATATTTAAGTATGTGAGACGAGAAAGCAATGAGACAATAACATGACAATGCAAACTTTTGTATTGTGAAAATGAATCAACAATTTTCTGTTATTGCAAATGTAATGTACTACAAAAAGATAATAATAAAGAATGCTAATATGGACATTTATATTAAAATAAAGTTATATTTATGCATTTTAAATGATGTGATATATAATGATGAATATGACTATATAAAACTTTATATTAAAATGAGTTATTGATTGATATTAAATGATATTGTATGATGTGATAAAATAATGAAAGAATAACATAATACTAGATAGATACATTTTTATTAGAAGAAATAATTATTGATTACTGTGAATTTTTTTAAATGACAAATGTTAAATGTTAGTATACTTATTTAGAATTTCACTAGAGGTAGCGAGAATTTTATGACTTTTATTGATTTATGTGATTTAAAATAATGTGTTGTTACATTAAAAAAGAATGAGGATAAAATAATAATATAAATTTTTATATTTAGACAATTGTTCAAATATTTAAGTGGTAAATAAGATAAGAAAGTTGTCTATAAGTCTTAGTTAAACCGATAAATGTCGATATTATTATATTGAACGTCTTATATCGGATTTAAGCTGAAATCACACAATTGTATGAGTTAATTATGATAAAAACTTTCATCTCTTCGAAGACAAAAAAAAAGGTAAGAAAGTTATGAATTAATCCATGTGTATTTTGATTGAAAAACTGACTTTGATTCTTTAGCAATTTTTTCTATATCAAGGTAAAACAAGAATATATTGTGCCAAAAAAAGATAAGATAATATTAAAATATACCATTTTTCAAATGAAAAGCTATATAACCTTAAAGCTAAAATTTGATTTTTTTAAGTTAAATTTCTATGTCAATGTAGTTGTGTGAAAATAAAATTTTCGTCTAGCTACTATACTACGATTGGACTCGAAGTGACGGATAGAATTCAATAAATCAATATGACTTTACCCTACACACCTATACCTAAATCTGTCATCTCCCAAAGACACATGAAAATACAATTTTTTTTTATTTTAACCATTTATGATAAGTTTCAAAATTGATAGTTTCTGATATTTCAAATTTTCAAAACTTTTGGAAGTTTCAAATTTTTGAAATAAGGATTACATTTCAAAAATTTTTTATTTCAAAAATTTGGAAAGTTTCCAAATCTGAAAATTTTCAAAATAAGGATCATATTTCGAAAATTTTGAAAGTTTCTAAATCTGAAAAGCTTGGAAAGTTTCAAAATTTTCCTTTTCCAAAAATTTTGAATTATTTGAAGTTTTAAAAATTATGGTATTTTCTATTTCAGAAGTTTCAAATTGTTCGAAAGTTTTAAAAATTTTATAAATTATCATTTCGAAACTTTAGAATATTATGTAAAGAGGGGATAAAAAAATGAAAAGTTAAAAATGTTGAAGGTTTTGTAGATGGTTAAAATGACAAAATTGTATTTCATAATGATTGGATGAGTGACATATTTAGATGTGGAAGTGTATGGTAAAATCCTCATAATTTAAACTTAACTCATCCCAACCCAATCCTGGTAGGTATAAGGTTGGGTTAGGCATCCAAAATTGTGGGAGGATCGCTTCATGAGATCACTGTTAATTAGATATATTGGATTATGTATGAAGACCATAAAATGACACATATGTTTTAGGAGACTGTTTATTTAAAGGTTGGAATAGGTGGGACCTGGAGATGTATACACATATTCCAAACAAGGTATTGCATCAATACAATCATGTTTAGATGATTATTGGTTCACTATTTGAGATTGTAGGTCATACAACCATTCTAGAGTAGATGTACATAATATTCACGCAATATGGTGTTCATTTAATTGATCCTGATGCAATTTTACAAGATTGGGCATATTGTGTCGATGGTTATATGAAGTGGTTTCACATGATCTATAATCCTCCCAACATATAGTGAAAACCATCAATGATAGGCCAACCAGTTCCAGGTCCATCCATTGCAGAACCAGAAGAATCATACATATCAAGAAATTCACTTTATATATAAAACGATTAAATGATCATAATTAAAAGTCCATTAAATTGTTTTTTTTATTGTTGACGAGGGCATTAGAAACTGCGGAGACGTTTCTCGGTCGTAATTTGGTTTTACCTAATAGAATTGAAGTTATAAATGAGTTGATTGAATTGTTGCATACTCAAAGAGGTGGTCATATTATAATTGGTCAAATGCAATACCATACCATAGGAAGAAGAAAGGGGTTGTGAAAGCTCATTAGTTAATTTGGAAATATTTATTGTTATGAACATATAAATCATCGAAACTGTTGGAACCAAGTTGATTTTCTACTTTTAGTTTTCATGGTAAGAAAAATATTTTATGAGAACAATAAATTTAGATTAATGACTTCATTAAGTATGCAAAAATTGAAAAATAGTCCATATCAAAATTATAATTAACTATGAAGAGATTGTTCAAACCATAAATTCAAAGCTCACAATCCGCTGGTCAAAATGGTGCAACACACTCCAAATATTGTCTCTGATATGCAACCTCTTATGTTGAACTAACTCTGAAGTTTCAACAAGGTGATTTGCTCAATGCCACTAACTCTAAGTCATGCAATTCCACCTCTCACCATTATTATTCAAGAAACACAATATCTCACTCCAAGAAGAAACTCAATGCCTCAAATGGAAAGCCAACGACTGAAACTGAAAGAATTAAGTATGAGAAGAAGACTTGGCTAAATAAAAAACTTGTGAAGATCCAAGAACAACCATAATACATTTAATCTCAAATCAACACAAAAGTGTGAAAGAAGAAGATTCGTGTTGTTGAAGACAATCTAATATAAGATTGATTCAAATTTATAATTAAGTTGAAAAAATATATGATTAAGATTTGAATAAGATATGGTCATGATCTTATCAACAAGAAGATATGAATTATTTACAATAATATTTAATCGAGGTTTATCTACAAGTTAATATGGATTATTTACAAGAAGATTTTATCAATATTTATTACAAAAATATATGAGTCATTTACAAGAAGAGTTGATCAGAATCTAGGAGAAGAGTTGATCAATAATTGTTTACAAGAAGAAACACTCATTAAAAGATACATTTATTATTTGCAAATATATAATTCATATTTTGCAAGGACAAAGGACAAATCCTGACCTATTTTATAAACAGATACTAAAGGCTGAAGAAGAAAATAAGAGAACTAACAAGCATAAAATTTCATAAATCATGAGAGTTCATATGATTAAAGTCTAGAGAAAAACTCGTTCAAAAAAAATATTTTCTAAGTGTGTTATAGTGTGAGAGTCATTGTTACAATAACTTGTTAGAAACAAATAAATTTATTCCAAACTCTTGTAACCTAACTCGATAGTGGCTTTCTTTTTCTTTAAGCAATATGTCAGTTTTCAGGTCTGCTGAGAAAACTTGGCTTATAGAGTCAAGGTGTTTGTGTTCCTCAAAAAATTTATAGGTGTCAAAGGTTATTTTGAGAAGATTGACTTATAGGGTCAGATGTTGTGTAATTCAAGTTTTATATTAGTGGATTAAATTCTTCTAAGTGAGGGGATTGCACTTAGCTATCAAGGTGAAAGTGAAACATGATAAATTCTTGTGTCACTTTAATTTTGCAATTATTGTTTTACTTCTATCTCTGATCACTTAACCCGAATGCTAATACTTTTATTCTAAGTAAGCCACCAAACCCATATCAGTTTTAAATAAATTAGCAAAAAGAATTCAACTTTATCAAACTCAATTTAACCTTCATTCTCGTGTTTGAACTTTTAAAAACCACACTACACTTTGAATCAATCACATGTCTTATTTATGGAAACATCATCAATTATCAATAGTTGCATGTGTAGCAACATATTCACACATGCTTTAATGCTGCATGCATTTGCGCTCTGCATAAAACAAATGAATCCAGATACTCCTACCATGATGTATGACAATTGATTGACTTTTCTCTTTTTGACACCTTACTTTTTCCCTTCTTTAGTGCACATTTAATTTAATATTTTTAGGAGATGAGCATATTGACGTAGTAGATGGGTAAGATACCTCGTGTAATTTACCCCAAGTACAATTTTGTCTGCTTAATTGAGCTAATCAAACCTTTTCACTATGACGTCTATCTCATGTTTCAAAGATAGCTTTGAATGTTTACTAAATCTATAATCATGAAAATTGAATTACCTCAACAAAAAAAAATACGAATAATGTCAAATGGAAGGAGAATATGCATTTACTATACCCAACTATATCACATGCACAAGTTAGACCATGGATTATTCTAATAATGCAACAACAATAACTTCTGTTGATTCTCAACTTCATCAGAACCATTAATAAGGCCATATCACGTCTCTATGACCAATATTTGTTTCTACTTCGAAAACACAATCATTTTACATTTGACTTTGACATTCTTGCATACATTAAACAAACACAATAAATTGACCATTTTCGAAAAAATATATTGCATTGCGTTCATCAAGGCAATGTCTCTAACAATGACAATATTATGACCTCAACCCCACCAAATATAATACATTCTTTCAACATTTATAATACCCATGCAAAATTATCAACACACTCAAACCATAGGTAGATGAGTTTCACATAAAATGTCATTTTAGTATACGTAACAACAATAATATTAAGTAATGACAATTGATATTTACAAATCTTGTATATGTTATTCACAATCAAGACTATATGAAAACTATTTGCAAGACTGATATCATCTGAATGGGTTCATAACATGTTCCTTAACTCATTTGAATCATCTATGTTCCTATATGGATTCACGTACTTATCACATTCCATCTATGCCATTAAACGTTGTATTTTAGTTTTGTTGCTTTTAAGCGATGAATGATATATTTGATGTGCATTGTAAATATGTTTGTTGGTAGTGAAACTCTCCATATAATGATCCTTTAATGTCATCAATTGTTCTCTTCATGCGATAACTAATTAGGGAAAGAATGATTAGTCAATTTTTTTCATCAAATCATAGTTATAGAAACCAAATGCTATATGCAAATACCATTCATCACCAACATTTGAAAGTGTTCATTTTAATCTAAATGAACATTCACATTTTCAAAATTTATATTTATATTCGTTGATAGAAAACATTTTAAACAAGTTTTTTCATCTTCATATCAATTTTATTTATTTATATTTTTAAATGAACTAAAATATTAAATGAGAAATGGAGAGAGAGGAAGAAAAGAAAGATAAAATAAGAGTTTTAGAAGTATAAATAATAAAAAAGAAAATTTAATTATTTATATTATAATTGTTTGTTTGGGTGTAACTAAAAAAAGTTAGTATAACAGTAAAATATATATATGAAACTCAATAATTATAAATTAATTTTCATAAACAGTGGATGACCAATTCCTGGACAGTAAAACGGCAACATAATGGAGCAACAACAAAACCTAACAGACGAAAACTTCCCACTCTTCAAAGCATCCTGCAAACCCTCCATAAACCCTTCATCCCTCACTTCCAATGCAACCGAACGTAACTCCCATCCCCAAATCCCTCAAAACGCACTCGTATCCAATGAAAACCCTAACTCTACCGCCGAAAACACCAATGACACCTCCGCCGCCACGTTTTCCGATCTTGGACTATCAGAATGGGTTGTCAAGACGTGTAAGGAGCTCGGCATGAAGAAGCCACGGCGCGTGCAACAGCACTGTATCCCAAAGGTTCTAGAAGGCCGCCACGTGATCGGTATCGACGAGACTGGAAGCGGTAAAACGGCGGCGTTCGCGCTTCCTATTCTTCAGCGTCTCGCTGAGCATCCGTTCGGTGTGTTCGCTCTCGTGGTGACGCCCACTCGCGAGCTTGCGTTTCAGCTGGCTGAGCAGTTCCGCGCCCTTGGATCCTCGCTCCGCCTCCGCATTGCGGTGATTGTTGGAGGTATGGATATGCTTAAACAGACTCAAGAGTTGGTCGCTAGACCTCACCTTGTTATCGCTACTCCCGGGAGGATTAAGGTCTTGCTTAAAGATAGTCCTGAAATTCCTCCTGTTTTCGCTAGGACTAAGGTAATGAATCTAATGAACAATGATCAAGATGAATTTGGTGATTTTTTTGTTTTTGTTTTATTTGATTGTATCTGAATTGTTGCTGTTTTTTGATTTGCTAGTGCATTTGAGTTTAATTTATGCTATCCATGATTATAATATTTTTTGTAACTGTTAGTAATTAAAATTGCATGATGTACTTGTATGATTAAGGATCTGTTTGGATAGACTTATAAAAGTTTATTTACCGACATAAACACTACTAAACTTGTTTTAGAGACCTTATAAAAACAACTTATTGCATGTGGAGAACTTGTTTTCAGCTTATTTTTATAAGCTCTTTAGAATAACTTATGAAAATAGTTTGGCTTTATTTTATCTTTTATTATAGAAGTAGCGATAACTTATAAAAACAGCTTATTTTTATAAATATTATACATTGCATTGTTTCAAAAAATTATAAATAGAGTGAACATTATTATGATTATGCTGTACTTGATACTTGGTTCTGCAGTATCTTGTCTTGGATGAAGCGGATCGAGTCCTGGATGTTGGTTTTCAGGAGGAGTTGAAATTTATCTTTCAGTGCTTACCTGAAAACCGGCAAAACTTGTTCTTTTCTGCAACCACGACGAGTAATCTTCAAAAGTTGCGTGACCGTTACCAAGATAAGCTGTATGCCTTTGAGGCTTATGAAGGATTTAAGACAGTTGAAAAGCTTACACAACAAGGTGTAATAATTCCTAAAAAGGTGAAGGATGTATATTTGATGTATGAGTTGTCTAAAATGGAAGAAAATAGCATTCGGTCTGCTATTGTCTTTGTCTCCACATGCAGGTATCTTTCTAGATGATCTATTCAATTTTTTCATGACTAATTTTTGTTGTATGTTTATGGCATGCTATTCATGTTCAGAACACTTTTATTCCCAAGGTGCTATAGGAATAGTATCATGTTGCCACTTTCAGCTCGAATATTTATTAAACAACCCTGCCTACTATTTTTTTGTAGCTAATGTCATACTTTTATATTTGATTACTTTTTTTTCATTTGATGGTTAGTCTGTTGTGTTTTTGTCGTAATTTTCCCCTTTCCCATTGTCAGAAGGTAAAAGAAAAAATTCATTGTAATACCAACATGATAAAATTTGATTGTATTAGGTTTGCATTTCCCTCCCTTTATTATCTTGGTCTCATAACACTTTTTTTTTTCCCGAGGTGCTGTAGGAATAGGATCATGTTACCACTTTCAGCTCGTATATTTATTAAACAACCCTGCCTACTATTATTTTGTAGCTAATGTCATACTTTTAACTTTGATTGCTTTTTTTTCATTTGATGGTTAGGCTGTTATGTTTTTGTCGTAACTTCCCCCTTCCCCATTGTCAGAAGGTAAAGGATAAAACTCATTGTAATACCAACATGATAAAATTTGATTGTATTAGTTTTGCATTTCCGTCCCTTTCTTTTCCTCCTTGTTTGGTGTTGACAATTTATAGGTCATCACTAGATACTATTAGCTTTCTCTATGATTTTGAAGGATGTCAAATACCTTTTGAAGTTTTAGGTTGTGGACTCTCCAGTCTAATTAAATATCTGTTGGTATTGTTATGTGTGATGGCCAATTGTTTGTGGATGACATTGCCTCGTTTAATAAAACCTTTTGTGATGTGCTAAAAGATGATAGTTGACACTTGACAGGCAGTCGGACTTGAGATTGGTTTTCGTGTGTCCCTGCTTGTTAGTAGACATTGGGTGTATGTAGGATTACTCTTGTAAAATACGGGATGCATCATTGCATGCCTTTCAGCAGAAAATGTAGATTATGGTTTAACATCAATATGTGGAAAGAAGTTGTTTGTTTTTGTTGGTGATTCAAAGCTTTATTTGCTGTGTATTTTAAAAATAAGATTCATTTACTTGTATTCTAAGACAGTTCTACACTCGTATTTCAAGAGGTAAAACGTAATTGTTCAGCCAAAATAAGTGTAAATGGAAAGTTATAGGTTGGAAATTAGAGGCTGTTTGCTAATATGTATCTATGTGGGCTTTTATTCTTTTCCTCTCAGCCATCAGTAACTGGACTGTTGACTTGCACATTGGAAAAGTAAGTGTTAATAGTATAGGAGTATAGTTGTTCTGAGTCATGCTTGCTTACACTTGGGCGTGCAAGTTGAGGTCTAAAGTGGAATTTTTATGACAATTATTCCTAAACTATTTGATTATCCTAAGTAATTATTTCTCCTTCTCTTTGTCTAGATCTTTGTAGATGCTTTAAAAGTTTTCAAATTGCAGAGATTGTCATCGTTTAAGTTTAATGCTGGAAGTGCTTGATCAAGAAGCCGCAGCGCTATATTCATTCAGGTCACAGGCTCAGAGGCTTGAAGCACTTCAGGAATTTAAATCAGGAAAGGTTTCAATATTACTAGCAACTGATGTTGCCGGTCGTGGTTTGGATATTCCTACAGTTGACCTTGTTATCAATTATGATGTTCCAAGGTTACTTTTCATTTCCAATTTAGCTATTTTATTCGTCACTTTTCAATCAAGCATTTGATGAAATGGATTTCAACTATTCTCCTGCAGGTTTCCACGAGATTATATACATCGTGTTGGTCGTACTGCAAGAGCAGGTAGAGGAGGAAAAGCTTTGAGCCTCATCACCCAGGTAAACATGTTACTTTAGAGATAAGAGCAAACATTTTTTTTATGTTCTGTTTTCCCTTTTAATTTCAAAACTGCCACATTGTTTTCAATCTGTTTTCTGTTTTCAAATATTTGTGCAGAAAACACTGAAAACAAAAAAAATCCACTTTTGAGTGTTTTCTATATAATTCTTTGAGAACACGAAGCAAATTGAAAACAAGGTGGCAGTTTTGTAATTGAAAAATGATAACATGGAATGAAATTAGAAAATATTTTCTCAAAGTAGTGAACAAATCCTTTGAGATTTTATTTTATTGTTTGAAATTGAGTTTTCATGCATTGTAGTTGAAAGAGTTTATAGTGTATGTATTGATTTTTAACTTTTTTCTTGTAATACATTGACTGGCTGCTATGTCTTCACCATCTGTATCTTTAACATTGCTTCTCTGTCCAGAATGGTGAAAGGGAATAGTGTGTCTTGATGGAGACCCTTGAGTATTCTGTGACTTGTATGCTCTACCCATTGTGCAAAAACAATATGGAAGTTATTATCCAAAGAGTCACTCTGCTCTACCCATTTTTCTTAAAATAATTGCATTACATGCTTGTTATGCATATCCATGAGTACCCAACACGTATAGGTATGTGATGTCTTCAAAAATGGCACATCTGAGCTCTAAAGTTAAGTGTAGTATTATGAATAGGGCATTGCAAACTTTGTTGTTAGTCATAACATAAAGACATCTAAATATTTTCATATGGTCTTGCTGTTTGCATAAGCATTGTTTGGATTGTTTCAATAGCGATGATGGTGTTTCATTTATATTAAATGACATCATTTTAGGATTCTGATTTTGTTTTGCATTAGTTTCCTCTTTTGTAACCATCTAAGTTTGGCATTTGCAGAATGATGTTGCTCTCATTCATGAAATAGAGGCCCTTATTGCAAGGCAACTTGAAATGATTGTATACAATGAAAAAGAGGTGCTATCTTTGATGAAAAAGGTATGTTTTTATGGTGTAGCTTTTCAGTCTAGTGATTGATTTGCGTATCAGATTGCATTTTGTTGGCTCTTCTTGATTGTAGCTTGTTTAAAATTTAAAATTATAAGCTATGTAAGGCTTCTTTTTTAAATTTCCAAATGACTTCTTTACTTTTGATACATTGTAGGTTTTCAGTGCTAAGAATGTTGCAGAAATGAAGATGATGGATGATGGCTTTGAAGAGAAAGCAAAAGAGCGGAAAAAACAGAAACTGAAAATGCTAGAAGAGAAAGGATTATTAAAGGAAAGAAGTAAAAAGAGAAAAAGAAATAAGGAATTTGCCAAGAAAGGTAAAAAGCAGGAAAAAAAGGAAGTGGAGGCATTAGGAGATATAGCATCACTAAAGAAAAGGAGTAAGACTAAGAAGAGAGAATAAATGAGTATATCTAGGAATTAATACTTAAGAGACAAAAATCAAAGGCATAAGAAAAGGTTAAGTGGACAGGGAGGAGATAAATCATAGTAGTTGCACACATTGTGTTCACATCTTCTGAGGGTGGCAAATGTTGAGTTGGAGTAGTCCTGAGACTAAACCCCCAAATAACTTATGCAAATGATATGCGATTTTGGTTATCAAGATATTAACATTATGACTAGGAGTTGAATACATTGTAATAGTCAAATGAAGACAGTGTGGATTTTGGCTTGGTAAATTATTAGCATTGTTTTCCCCTTGGAATCTTGATAATGTTTAATTTTTTGTGGTTTGATTGTATTATATTATTGCTTGTATTTTATTGGGGATCATTTGATATTGAGGGCAAAGTAAGGACCCATTAAAAAGACTTAAACTGAGGTGGCAGATTCCAAACACCTCAAAGAACATGGGACCATTTATACAGGGAACCATCCAGTTTTGCAGTCTATTCTCTATTGTATCAGATGTTGATTTATTTTTGGAAAATTAAGAAGTGGACAGTCAAGTAGACTGGTAGACAAAAAAGTTTATGGTGTACTGAGTATTGCAAATCTTTCGCTAATTTGGGTGGGAAAATTCTTACGTACAAACTTTACTTAACTAACTTGGATGTTAATTATTTTGGGACAATTTTTGTGTAATTGTGACCGTTATTATGAGATAAAAAGTATTATTTTTCTGTTTATAAGATTTTTTTCAATGTTTTCCTACTTTAAATTAACTTTTATGATAATTCTATTGTCTTTGAGCAACCATTGATTTTTAGACTGATAATAATCAATTTTCTTCGAAAAATATGTTTGATAGAAATTAAAGAAATAGTATTTAATCTATTTGTAACATTAAATTGCAAATAAGATTTTTATAATTTTAATTTGAAAAATCCCTCAATCTATTTAACAGTAACTAAAGGTAGTTAATATTATTTTATAAACTTATTCTTAATTATGAAAATAATTAAATATTTTCAAAAAGTTTAATATTGTAAATTTTGATTTTAATTCAATTGTTAAAATAACTCTAACAATTTTGTATGAAGCGTAATTTTAAATTATTATCAGATAGTGATTTAAAATTTTCAATACTAAATAAAAGTAGAAATATCTCCTCATGTGTCATACCCGGGGGCCGGTTATGAGACTGTTTGCACAGCCCAATACCACATGGTTACTTTTTCTCCGTCTCACGCTCACTATATATACATCCTCTCTGCCATTCTTCATCTGAAGTAATTAGTTGGTTTGCTATAAGAGGACTTGAGTTTCTAAATCTTCCAATCTTGTTAGTAGAGTTTTCAATTTTATAAGTTTTTTTAATTATTGATTTTAGATAATACGTTGGAGAAGTAAAAATTTTTATAGTTTAAAAGACCCTTAAAAACAAAAACCTTCTAAAATCTTGTGAGTTTAGGTGGATCCACTTTCTCAAAAGAAATTTGATATTTTTTTAAAACAAAAATTCAATTTTTTTTTATAAAAAAATTTGAAAATTTTTTAATTCGAGAAATTTTTTATAAAAAAATATCTCAATTAATAAAATATTAGGTTTATGAGTTCATGAGTTCCCTCATTTAAACCCATAAAAAATAATAATATAATAAGTCAATATCTTAAAATATTTATTTCAACAAAGAGCCTAATATTAAAGGTTTAATATGAAATTTTTTGAGAGAGCATTTAATAATTTGAGACTTTATTGACAACTCTAGTTGTTAGTAAGAGTTGAACATTGACATGTGTTGTTTTATTTTGTCACATTTATTTTTTTTATGGACGTTTGACTTAAGTTAGTAACTTCAAAGTGGTTTATTAAATCCTTAATATTCCAAGTCAAATTATTTTTGAAAGCGAACTAATTGAAATCAAGGAAAAATGATGTTAGTATGTGTTCGAATGTATATTTTTTGTTTGAACTGATAATTATTATAATTTATTTTATTTTTGTTCACAATAAAGTTAAAGTTGAAATTTTCAATTGTTCAAAGAATTGATGTTGCTAGAAATTAAGAGAACAATGATGTTGATGACATATTTTCGATTATAGTTTGAGAATGACAAAGTTTGATTATAAATGTATAGTAAAATTTGGATATCACATTACACCCTTTATGGAAATTGCGACGATTATATATATATAATTATTTATTGAATTGAAAATAGAGTTTTGAACAAACATGAAATATTTATGGAAAAATAACAT
>JBBPBT010001311.1:1297041-1321519 GCA_037974875.1 Cicer bijugum | reverse complement strand
GTTTTTTAGAAGAAAAAAAAAAAACGCAACTAAATATCACATATGAAATAGTTTATCTAGGAAAAGCGCTATTAAATGACAAATCTAACAACGTTGTTTAAAGAAAAAGCGTTATAAATATGCTATTAAATATCACCTATGACATCGTTATAAAAAATAATAATATTAAATATCATCTACGACAATGATTTTTACATTTTAAAAGCACTATCATATTTTTTAACAACGCTACATAGAGAAAATAAATGAGTAGATGAAATAAGTTTCCCCAACCACTATTTGAGGATAGTTTAATAACTTATCACTATTATTTTAGTAATCTATCATTATTATTTATAAAAAAATTATATAAATAAACTGTGAATAAAAAATTATATAATTAAAATTTTCATATTATCGCCTACTACACCAAAAATAGGTTTTAACCATGTTTTTTTATGCATTTAAGCCTGTTTGCGATCGTCTGACCTCCACACAGCGCGTCATTGTCTTCCACGTGGCATTCGTCTCTCACCCTTTCTTAGTGGCCGCCACACCAAAAATATACAGTCTCCCTCTTCTGCAACCAGTGTTGCCCCTGTCTGTCTCAAACTCTCTCTTCTTGCATCTCCATTATGCAATCTCCCTCCTTTGTAACCAACAACGCCGTTGCCTGTCTCTCCACTTCTCCGGCTCGCTTTGCAGTCGTAATGGGCAACCACCAATGTCGCCTCTTGGTCTAGATCCTTAGACTATCTCAATTTGCTTCTTATATTTGTCAGGTTCTTCTCTTTTTCTCTTGTACTGTTTGTTAACTGTGAATTATTTTAGTTTAAGAATGCGAACTAATAGTAGTGTATGAATTGTATTTGTGACTTTGTGAGTTGCAAATGATTTTAGTGTGATAATTGAGATTGTGAACTTTAATGTGTGAATTGTTTACTGTTTGTCTGATTAGTGTAGTGTGAATGTGATATTGTTAATTTGTGAATTGTTTTACTTTGTGAATGTGAGTTGTATCCTTGAGAATTGTGAATTGGTTGTGTGAATGTGTTGTATAATAATTCTTTAGATTATATAGAAGTGATACAATGTTTAAACATAAGAAAATTGATACATTTTTCAAAAACATTTCCAACAAAGATGAAAATTGTAAAACATATACATTTTATTTGATTGGATTGTGCAAAACTCTAAAAGTTTGTGTGACTTGTGAAAATTGTAAAACATGTGTGAATTGAATCTCTAAATTTTTCAACTTATCAGCTATGTATAAATTGTGTGAAAGTTTAAAAAATAGAGAAGACAAATACAAATTATTTGATCGATCGACTAATCCGTTTTATCTTAACCATTTCGCTTTCTACAACTATTACACAAAAATCATTTTCAGTAATGGAGATTATCAAGACAAGAATGCATAACAAGATGGATGATGAATTTTTTTGCTGACAATATGATATTTTATATTGAAAATGAAATAATTGAAAGTTTTGATTCTGATTCAATTATCGATGACTTCAATGTTTTAGGAGAACGAATGACACAATTTTAATTCGATGTAAATGTCTGTTTTCAGTGTTTATATTTTTATTTTATATTCATGTTATATCGAATCTTTAATAAAACTATATAACTTTTATGAATTTCAATTATAATATTTTAGTTAATACTAATTACTCCTGCAATATTTTATGGAAGATCCGCCACTAATTATTTTTATCATTCACTTGAAATTAGAAAGAAATTAAGGTAACAAAATAATGGCAATTGTTAAATAGGGTGGTACGAGTATTAAACCTACGTTTATTATTTTTTATTTTGTTAAGATATTTTGTTTTATTTACCATTTTGTCATTAATGAAAATTGAGTTTCCGTATCTTTTCAATTTTTTTTAAAAAAGCTAAAATTTAAAACCAAAACATCTTCAAGCTCTTTCTGATTTTTAGTTTTTAAAATTAATAAATAGACAATAATTTTTAATCAACAATTTTCTAAATTTGATCTATCAAATAATTTCTTTTAATTTTCAATTTAAAAAATTGAGAAAGAGTTATTCAAAAAGAAATCAAACAGGTCCTAAAATTGTGTGTTTTCTTTTTACTATTTAAATAACAAAATTGTGATTCACTCTGAAAATTTAATATGATTATTATTTTGAAATATAAATGTCTGGAGAGTGATATTGCAAAATAATATTTCTGAAAAATCATTTATTGAACTTATATTATTATTTTCAAGTCTATTTCTCTTATCATGTGTTCTAAAAAATTTTGTAGTCCAAGAGGGAGACATTTGAACCGCACATTTTTCATATTTGAAGACAATATGTTATTTTATGTCCAAAATTCTTCCTCCTCAGCCTATGACCCCATCTTAACGTACGATTTCAATTCTGTGTCAATTTTATTAGAAATTTGAACATGTACCTCCATAATTTCTGAATATGCTAGCAACAAAACACACATGTTCTCACTACTCTATTAGACTAGTTGCTGAGGTCTTGTTCGGTTGTTCCAACCTACCCAGTTTCTATTTATCTGGAAAATTAATTATTATGTCACATGAAGCATTTCATTCTTTTATCATGAAATGGACTTGCTATCGGATCCCTATACCTTACTTAGGTGAGGTGAGTTGATTAAATATTAAAGATAGCTTCTTTAATAAAAAATGATTTACAGAAAACAAAATATTTAAAAAGTGTTCTTCATGTTGTTTCCTTATATTTTGGCTAGGTCTCCCAAAAGTTTTCATATTTTTTGTTTTCTTAATATATTTATTAGGATTCTATAAATAATATGTGGTAGTTTTGGAGAAGAGATGTGAATTCTATCGTATAATATTTTTGCACTTTAATTTTTGTGCTAAAAAAATTAACACTTTATTTCGTTAAATTACAAGTGACAAACACTTTAAATTTTTCTATTAGTATGTAACATTTGTAAATAAGATAAGTCTAATCATTGTCATTTAAAATATCAACATATCTATTGTTTATAACGCAATGAACCAAAATAAATCAAAAAAACTTAAAGGATAAAATTAAGTGAAATTTAAAATTTACTTAAAGAGTCTAGAAGTTTAATTTAGCTTAATTTTTAAATAAGCCACTTCTTTGTGTTTATTGTTTTTTTAAATAAGTCTTTCATTTTTTTTAGAATGAAAACATTTCAACTCCTTTAGAACAACACCCTGCTTGAGACGTAGAGTTATAAAGATGGGCTTAAACAATTTTGTTCCTCTAGACAAAGTGACAAACGTAGATTAAAATTCACACACATATTATGAGTTTTTTAGTTCAAATTTAAATAAAAATATCCAATTTAATAATATTGATATTTGTAAGGTTAAATATCTTTAATTGCCTAGGATTCTAACTGAATCTATAAAAACATGTGTTTAATCAATTTCAGAGTGCAATTGATTCAGGGCCACCACTGCATTGCGTAACCATGAAGCCAATGCTAACATAAAACAACTGTAGTGTGGTATGGCCAGAAAACAAAAAATGTCTTGTGTCTTCGGTTGGCTGTTATGCTCAAAAGAATTGTTTTCAGTGAAAAAAATAAAATAAAAAAAGTACCTTTATTAAAAGGTAAAATCAGTTTGTTGGAAATATGTAATAATTAATAGCTTCCAAATTATGGGGGTAGAAATGATTTTTTACCATTAAGCCAAATTGTATAGAATCATTGCCTTTTGGTACTGTTTCATTCGTAAAATGTTAGCTAGCTTGCTTCCACTAATTTGTTATTGTACTTAATCATGATTTCTATTTTGTCTTCCTCTATTTGTAAAAGCCACAATATGCGCTCCTTGCAGAACATTGTTTTCTTTCTAACTTCATTCCAACTATACGTTCATTAATTAATTACACTAAAAAAATATACAAGTTAAAAATATTAAAATGTGATCTTTTTATAAATAAAATTTATTTTTGAGGTAAATTAAAAAATTTGTTTTTTATGAGAATTACTTTAGTGACGTTATCATTGGACGGGCACAAACTATATAAAATATCTATATTTCTTTTATTATTCTATAATAAACCTTTTATTTATGATATTGTAAATATCAATTATTTTTATGTGATAATTTTGGCTTAGTAGTTTCTTTTATGTATAAGGAAAATTTGACTTGGCATTTTTAATTTGTAGTAATACTAATATAATGTTAAGAAAACGTCATAAAAATAATAAAATTATCTTGTCTAAAAAAAGGCAATAGTAAATGGCATGACTTTCAACTAACACTCTTTTATCTTTATCTAAGAGAGAAGAAACAGAGTTCCTCTTCATTGTTCCTTTTCTGGGTGATTGCACATAAAAGAGTTATTTTAGAAAATTATGGCTTTTGGGTTGGCACCATTCACATTGTGCTAACTCTAGCAATATTAACCGATTTTAATTTTTTGTGAAAAGATTTGAACAAAATTGCTGTCCACGTGATTTAAGTTCACTATGCAATTGTAGAGAATTATTTATATAACACAACAACAACATTTAGATATAAATTTTTAATCATACATACATAAATAAAAAAATTTAACTAAAATAGTTCTCTTTTATTTTATTTATTTATTTACTTATTTGTGGGCTCAAACATTTAAATTTTATGATTGTGCCAAGACTTGTTCTTGTGCTAATATATATGTATATTATATAGATGCATGTCTGGTTAATTTGAGAGAGTGACCTTTCTGTGAAACATATATGTGCCGTACACACTACACAAAAACGTTCGATCACTGACACATAATAACTAACATTAATTGAAAAACTATACATTTCAAAATTTTACATAAGCATGAATACATATATATGTGTCTGTATCCTCTGTAATTACCGTATGGTACAGCCTTTTTGAGAACTATTAAGAGATATAAATGGTATCTTTTAATTTAATAGTCTTTATAGTTGTTGCATTATATAATAATAATAATAATAATAATAATAATAATAATAATAATAATAGAGGGTTTAAGTGGCCTAACCATATATTAATTGGATGCAAAACTGAAAAAGAATTGATTTATTTTTTAAAATAAACACCCTCACATGTACCAAAAATAATACCTTCACAATAAACTCTACTAATAACACAGTTTTGTTGAACAAAGCTTTGTTGAATATGATATTTAATATTTAATCATTCAATTTTTTAAATTTAATTATTTTGATTTGAATTTAAATTTTAAAATGATTTTGTTTAGTACCATCACTCAGAGGTAAGCAATAATTTACAATTTGTCGGACCGATAGAAATACACAAACATACGATGAAATATAACTAAATTCAATCAACCATATATAGCTAGAAACATGAATAAAGCAATCAGAAAGCTTATATATCATTACAATAATTAAGAGTAAAATACAATTGCAGTTTTGGAAGAAAAAATTGGATGCATATGTGAAATTAAAATAATGTCATATATTTTAAAAAGATAAGGAAGATTAATTTTACAAGGTAGAAAAAACACATGAACTTACATAAATTAGTATTGCATTCTCTTCAGCTGCAAAAAAAAAAATGTAGTAGTGTAGAAGAAACAATTGGACATATATAAACCTTTAAGCATCTATATATAAGCCACTGAAGGAGAAATCCAAAAAGATAGCATGATCCCAATTAAATTAAAGCTAAATATTATTAAAATTAAAATTTGAGATCAATGCGATCCCTTTGGATGTCTACTCGAGTTGCAATTGAAGAACCAAAAGTCTGAAACTTGAGAATGCTCTTTTTCCTTTCGAGTGTTTAGTGGTTGAGGAAAGTGGGAGGGTTTGAGGATTTAAGGGAATGCATTTCAGTATAAAAGAAGAGAAAGCGAAACTATAGTGCTTATAAATATTACTAACAAACACTCTCTTTCCATTCTCATTATCTTATTTGTTTACATAAATTATTTATTCTTCTCTTTGTAGATTTGTCGGATCATACAAGCTGTTTCTTCTTTTTATTTAAAAGTTTTGTATCAATTTACTGCAACAATAACTCCTCATTAATCATTTTTGTAAAATTTTAAACAATATATTTAATACTTCATCAAATAAATTTAATTAAATATGTAATATATTTTTAAAAATATAATATATATATATATATATATATATATATATATATACACACAAGCCGGTAAAGCATTTAATAGTTTAAATAGAGAGTTCAAACTATTGACCTATGAACGTCTTTAAAAATTAAACTCTAAGAGTTATTATATACTAGAAAAAATTTATATAGTGATAAAAATTTAGAGTCGAAAAATAACAAAATTCACTTTTAATTTTGTTGAAACATATTTATGATACACAAATTAGTAACGAAATTTATTTTTTTTATTTTTTTAATTACCGTTATTATTTTAATTTTTCTAGTAAAATACTCACTCAATAATATCATGGTTGTTGGAGAAAATATATTAATGAGATGTAGAGCCCAATCCATATGAATTAAAACACATGGAAATAAAATTTACCCTGGCAGTGGGGTAGCCATCCATTATTGGAAATTCCCTACTTAGTTGGTTTGCAATTATTTATTGTAATTCTATTCCCTCGAATGTTTTTAGCCTTTTTTCTTTATTTAAAGGACACAATTTAGGCATAATAAAATTCATGACACATATCACAATTCTCTCTTTCTCAGTGGATTGAGAATAAATTAGCAAATTTATTCCTGATTAGCGCGTAAATGTAACTCTTAGTAACATCATCATGATGTATACCATACTTAAGATAAATTAGATATGTTTTTTTTTTTTGTCTGTTAAATTAGATATGCTTATCTTCTAGCTAATAGAAAATAAGAAAAATGAACCTGCGTTAATGGTATAAATGAGTTTTATCAACTAATCACAATCAAATATTTTCCAAAACATTTATAAAAAAACAAGTAATTCATCGATATATATATAACTCGATATAAAAAATTGAATGCAACTCGATATACCAACCTCTCCTAATTATAGTAAATTTAATTTTTTTTCTAAGGTGATATTCAAACCAAACTAAACCACTATTTAAATCATATATGTTTTTTTTTTACCTTAAAATTGATTTAAATTGCACCACAAACACCTATGATATTGTGATGGATGAAGAAAAAAATAACAAGTGACAAAAGACGAATAGAATTGGATCGAAACATATTATGTTGGTTGATAGACACTGCCACTACCATAAACATTTTACAGTGCTTTATGAGATTTAACGTATTCATACGCACACACATATAAATTTAGGACGATATTGTCTGATGTGATTTGAAAGTGTAGTAGACACCTATGTGTGACCTCTGAGGGAGAATACATTATATAAATGTTTGTTATTAGAAGGACACATATAATCAGACCCAACAACACTTTTGTTTCTTTGGTCAGAGTTCCACCATGCACCTCATTTCATTGCTAAGACTCACTTTAATGGATATATAGTTTATATATCATGTTATCGGATTTTTTACCAAAATATCCCCTTTTCAGAAAAGTTAACTAAAATGCTCTACTTTCAAATTTTGTTACCAAAATGTCCTATTTTTTAGGGTTAGTGGGAAAACTCTCTCTGGGGGAGCGACCTACTAGAAGGTCGCATCCCCAGCCTGCGACCTCCCAAAGGAGTTTTCAAAATTGTTTTTTTTATTATTCGTATATAATTTAGGATTTTTAAATAATAATAATAATATATTAATAATAATAATAATTACTGTTATTAATTATTATTATTATTAATTATTATTATTATTAATTATTATGATTGTTATTATTAATTATTATTATTATTATAAATAAGAAAATACATTAATAATAATTATATTAAATAGAAAAATTACATTAACAACGGACAACATTGGATCTCTAATAAAATGTTTTCATTGGTTGAAACCAAGTCACATAGATTGGATCATTTATATCCATTGATTCTTTTAATTCAACGGACGAGATTGAATCTTTAATAAACTGTTTTCATTGGTTGAAAACAACTCACATGGATTGGATTACTTATATCCGTTGATTATTTTTAATCAACGTACCAGATTGTTTGGAAATTGTGACATGCATGGTCGCAGGCTGAGGGAGCGACCCCCTGAAGGTGTCCCATGTTGGGGGAGCGACCTCCTGAAGGCATACGTGTGCTCGATTTTCCTTCATGGTATTTTGTTTTATGTTATTAATGTAATTTTTCTATTTAATATAATTATTATTAATGTATTTTCTTATTTATAATAATAATAATTAATAATAATAATAATAACAATCATAATAATTAATAATAATAATAATTAATAATAATAACAATCATAATAATTAATATTAATAATAATAATAATTAATAATAGTAATTATTATTATTATTAATGTATTATTAAATCATAATAATAATTATTAATGTATTATTATAATAATTTCTTATTTTAATTATAATTATTTTTAACTAAAACAATTTTAAATAATAATAACAACCATAATAATTAATAATAATTATTATAATAATTAATAACAGTAATTATTATTATTATTATTAATATTAATGTATTATTATTATTATAATAATTATTATTATTATTTAAAAATCCTAAATTATATACGAATAATAAAAAAAACAATTTTGAAAACCCCTTTGGGAGGTCGCTCCTCCAGGAAGAGTTTTCCACTAACCCTAAAAAGTAGGGCATTTTGATAACAAGATTTGAAAGTATAGCATTTTGGTTAACTTTTCTGAAAAAGGGGATATTTTGGTAAAAAATCCTCATGTTATCAACTTTTTTAATATAGGATTTTATTAATTAAATTATTAAAATTTAGAAAATCAATAATAATATTAATTTATTAATAATTAGTATTATTTTTATGATATCATCCTTCAAAAAAAAGAGAACTGATTTTAATATTTTTATTAAAATATATATTTAATATTTATTAGTAGATACCAAAAAAAAATGTAAATTAATAAAAATATATTAGTAAAAACATAATCAATAGTACAATTGTAAGTAAAGCGGGTCTTTAACGTTCATTCTCTCACAAGAGCTTTTAATTTTTTTTCTCATGAATTTATATTATTTATTTAAACGTTGCTTTAAATATTGTTTGAACTTATTCACAGTATTTTCATTTTTTTTCTCTCATGGTTATGCAAAAAAACAAAACCTCATTTGATGAATAGTGATATTTGTATTCTTTTAATTTTTATATAATAATTAAACATTTTATTTAATCTCTATTTTAAGCTTCTTATCACATCATATATAATATATCATATTTATCATACCATTTTTTATATTTCTTTGTCCCTTAAAGTGTTAATGGGGTGGATAAGTTTACAAAAATAACTTCTCATTTTTACTCACATATCTTAATTGAAAAACAAAAATGTTTCACGGACATTCATTTGTTCGTATACTTGCAACACTTGGTTGATTACTTGCAAATATGTGATTAATTTTATTAAATAAATAATTAATTTATATCACGTTAAAAATCATAATTAATTATATAGTTACATAATCATATTTATTATTATTGTGATTTAAATTAATTATTTACTCATATTTTTGGATTGATTAATTAGTCATATATTGCAAGTGAACAAAAGTAGGTCTCTATGTTTTATGTTTTATCATTGTTAGAAAAAATTCAATATTAATTTTTTTCTTTTGAAACGATTGAAAAATATATTAATGGCATTCCTAACACAAGCCATGCTAAAAATAAACTAAAATTTAAACTAGGCTATAAACAAGTGACTTGCATCTATCGAACTCTTAAATGAACTTGTACAAATTCAAGAAGAAGAAAAAGTGGTATAATTATGATAAAATTAGATTTTGTATTCCTTACTTACTCCGAACATGAAAAAAGAATTTAATTTTACCCTTTTAATAGCTTTAAAAATTAAGTACCCCTTCACCCAAAATTTCTGGTGGGTAAGTTTTTCTCTCTAAGAATACAATATACCAATTAAAACAACTGGACGTTTTATTTTCAAAAAATAAGGTATTCAAATTTATTTTTATATTGTCAAAAGATTTTAGATTTTTGAAAAATTAAAATTTCCGATAATTTAATTCGTGTACCGAAAATTTCGCCAATAAAATTTTTATTAGTTAATTTTATTCTATCAAAAATTTTAAAAGCTTGAAATTTTCAATACGAACTTTAGAAAGAAAAAAAAAGAATGGAAAAAATATCGTTATAATATGGAGTCCGAGTAATCTAAAACATGTCCTTCACAATGTTGGGCTCTTGGTTGTGTGTCTAGATTAGTTAACATAATTAGTGTTTTTTTCATCCCTACGCTAAAAAAGAAAATTAAAACTACTTTTTGAATAAAATTGTCAAATAAAATTACGAAATTTCCAATACTCAAATTTTACTATCGAATATTTCAAAACACTGAAATTTTCAGTTAAACATCACTGTTAAATATTTCAAATATTCAGTTAAAAATAATTATAAGAAATTTATAATATAATATATAACTACTGAAAATTTTATTGAGAAAAAAAAATTACTTTTCTAACAATTTGGAATGTGAGAGGACGTTCAAGAAATCCAAATTTTATTTAAATTTTATTATTCACTTAGAGATATTATAATAAATTAAAGAATACAAATTTATTTGAGAGGGTACAAAATTTAATTTTCTTATTACGAATAGTAAGAAACGTGCCCGGTTACTACATAGAAAATACAGTGCAGCCCTGACAAAAATATTTAAATGGACTTCAGTAAAGGCCCAAAAGCCCAAATTTGTGTAACCAGAAGGGTACTATTTTTTTTAAAAAAAAAATACTAAACGGATACAAATACCACCGTAGTCAACTAGTCATGCAAAATTGCAAAAAAAAAAAACAAACAAAATTGTGAATAGTTATTTGCTAAAATAAAAAAAGTTTAAAATAGCTAATATAAAAAATAGCTTCAATTTAACATTCAATTGCAGTTTCTTAACGGTAAAGTAATTGGGATTCTATAGTATATACAACGTGATTCATATTTCATTGTCTCTATTGTCCACTAAAAAAAAAATTTAACGGTTGTTTGTGATTTTAGTTTTTAATTTAAAAATAAAGTCTATTTGAGTAATAAAGTTTTAAATTAATTATTTGTATCTAACTTTAATAAAGGTTTAATTTCATTCACAAATTTTTTTTTTTAAATAACATATCATACTAATAGCAATGATCATCAACTATTACCACTACTTTAATTATCATTTATCATCGATCACAACTTCTAACACCATGTGACCATGTGAGATAGCAAATCACCACTCTACTTGTCACCTCTAACATACACCACTTTAACTCATTTTCAACAATTTTTTTTTAAAATGTTTTTGAATATAATATTTTAATAAAGTAATTGTTTTTTTAACGTAGCAGCTTCCATTGGCGGTAATTCAGTTTACATGTTAAGAAAATTACGAATATTATCAACATAATTCCCTCAATAGTTTGTTCAACAATAGTTCAATATTTGATATTTGTTACTGTTTTTCATACTTAACCATTTTCGTTATTTTAATTATTAATTTAAATATGTATTTTATCTATATAAAAATATTATTTTTATTATAATAATTTTTATTTTTATAAGTATATCACTTTTTTTTATCTTTAACAATAATTAATAATTGACAACATATAAATAATATGATTGACGTATTTATAAACTAAGAATGTGTCACACAAATGAGTGTAGTTTATTTGTATTTCATAATATTTTTTATCATTGTTTAAACCAAACCTAAGAGCGTAATTATGTAAGTAGCCGAATTTCTTGCATTGTGATGCTTTGAATATATTGAATGATTTGTCCTTTTTTGTATGAATTATTGAAACCAACTGTTTGATGAGTAATTAAAGTTTTAAATTTATTGATAAGTCATTGAATGTTAAATTGAAACTGAAATTGTACATTAAATAATTGTACTTGAAAGAGCAAGTGAAAAAGTTTGAGAAATAAAGATAAAAAATTTTGGTGAAAAAAAATATAATAGAAGTAGAAGATAAAAAAATCTATTATATTTTAAAAAATTATACATCAAAATTTGTATGAATTGACAAATATTAAAATATATAACATAAAGAATGATGAATTATCGCATATATAATTTAAAATTTTATTTTAATATATTAAAATAGATTTGCAATCATATTGAATGCTTAACATCATAAACTACTTTTATTTGGACTCGAAGTTAAATAATTACTTTTATTCATGTCAACTCAGAAGATAAATAATATGGGATACTACTCCTAATTACTTTGAGTGCAATGATAGATCGACAAAGATAAGAAAGCCTTCAATCATAATCCATTCAAGAAACAAAATAAAATAAAAAAGCATATGCACAATGTATTATTATTATCTCTGTGTATATTTGCTCCGTGTGTTGCGCGCATGTTTTGTAATCTAAGGAGCTAGATTTCATAAGGGACAAAGACAACCTTAAGAAATTAACTAACCATAGAAACCATTTTTCTAAACGGATAACTACTTCGTAGTTGTGTGCCCCTCAAAAAATAAAAAATAAACTTGCATTTGCGACAAGAAGATTGTTACAGCCCCTACAAATAAAAATGAAAAGAGTATCAACATATGTTGATGAGAACGTGGATGGCATGATTGGAAACGACAACAACCTAATTTGTTGGTTAGTACATCCTAGTCAGCTAAAACAAGATACGTGTCACTTCATATGGGCCACAATATTCAATTTGTTGATCAATGATCAGGGTACAACTCACATGGCTATGCCCCTTGGAACCAATGGATAGATTCATGTGTTCCTAACGAGTAAATCTCACATTCGTGGGCGTGGCCATGGCTCATGGGAATTATCAAACAACTACAATTAGAATTATAATTATAATTAGAATGTCGGTTGCATTATGTACATCGTATTTGGTATGGGACATGCATCTTTGTGTCCCTATGTTAAATAGTAGTGTATATCATGGATAACCATGATCTAGATATACTTTAATTCGTAATAATTTATATAATTAATTGAAAGAGTATATGTGCCATTGATTGAGGTGGCATAATTCATACGTGGAGTATTCCAATTTTTTCTGCACCGCCTTTAATAATAATAGATAGTTAAAACAAAACTTTGGATGAAAGTTGTTTGTATGTTAATCAAACCCACTCACATTTAAAGGTCCAAAATTCAATGTCTTTCGTTAATTTCTTTTAATTAATTAATTATTAATATTATTTATTAAAAAATGTTTAAATTTTTTATGGTTTAAATAAATATTTAGTTTAATATTAAAATTATAGTTAGTTACTGTTATTTTATAAAAACCTAGTAATATATAATTTTTGTACAATTATAGTAGTTGACCGTAAAAAAAACATACACTTAATAATAGATGCAAAGTGAAATAAAAATGTATAGTTAATTGAATTAAAAGAACTTTAGATCTATATTTTTTTTCTGTTTTCGTTAATTAGGACCACTTTGCTTTCGTTAATAGGTTCACCTACTTTCACTAAAGTCAATATGGTAAGTCACATGCATTATAAAATTGAATTCCTTCAATTAACAGTTATCAGGTGTAAACTATCAATTAACTTATCAGTTATTAGCTAAATTATATATATAAATCTATGAGAAGAAAAAAATGCAAATTTATCTACAAATGAAAGAAAAATATGTACACTATATGGTCTTGGTTCTAATAGATAATACCTTGAAGAGTTATCAAATAAATAAAAAAACAAAATTATTTTAATATAAGTTCAAATAGTGATTTAGTGCATTGCAAGATTATTTTTTTAATTAGACTCACTTATTTTTAGAGTAATAAATCATTTCAATCCTTAAATATGTATGGCATTGTTACTATAGTATCTAAATATATTAAAATTACTAATATATTTATGAATAAGTATTTTGTTTATCATTTTACTTTTCAAACGAGCCATTTATTAATTAGATTTATCCTCAAATGTAGTTTTAAAGTTTTGATACATTTTGAGAATATAATGATATTGCCTATGGATCAAAATGATTTTTTTTTTTTGTTATTGTCAGTATTATATTTTTCTCTCTCTCACAAATTGCTATAAAATAAATATCCAAACTGTTTACATAAATAATATTACACTTTCAAACATAGGCCCAAAAGGCACGGCTAGAAAAAGAATGGACTATAATTTTTGTGAAATTGACACTTCTCAACTTATCTGATTGAGTAAATAAGAATGTTCGCATAACTCAAAATGTATGAAATTTATACTGTGAAGTTATGATGCTAATTCAAAGTAAAGTGGATTAACAATTATAGGGATGTCAAGACCACCATACTCATTTCCGTCCATATATATTTATTTTTTTTAATAAAAAATAAACTTCTTTATAATTAACTTTCTAAATATCGTTTAATCAACTAATGTAATTAAAATATCTATTTTGTTATTAATTTATAGAAGTGAGTGTGAGAGAGGTGGTTTGTGTTCTGAGTTTGAGATTGAATTTTTATTATTCATTTTTTTATTTACATGTATCCGACAAACTATCTATCTCGTATTTATTGCAGTACAACAATTTTTTCCATCGCGAAACAATTATATACCACTTGAATCATATTTTTCATCTTATCTTTGTAACTAAAGAAAATGATAATCAAATTGACACACACATTTTGGATAAACTAATTGAACTAAAAACAAGAACACTCACATTAGATTGAAACTCTGATGTGAAAGACTAACAAAGTTACCAAACTAAGTAGGGACTTGAGGTCTATCTTTTCTCCAGCTTGGTAATTAAGATTAGCACAAAGACAGTGACACTATGAGTTTGTGACACACTAACATTAATTGTATAAATAAAAATAAATAATACTTTTTTCATTTTATCTCTTCACACCGTTTTTAGTAGTATCTCTATTTTTCTTCTTCAAATGAGATTACATCATATCACATTTATAACACCTTCAAAAGGTGTCAAACAATCATCATTCACACTTATCAGTATATCTAAAATGTTTTAAAAAACGGTAACTTTTGCACTACCCAATTAATTAACAACCTTACTTAACATGGTCCCTTTAGAGGAAAATAGAATAGACACATCAACATGAAATTAAATGGACAAACAAGTAAAGTCCCAATCAATAAAATAAAATAAATAATTCGGAGATATAAAATTGGTTTGATAACTGACATATATATAAGAGTTTAAAAATAAAATGATAAAAAACATTCGATTTTCAAACTCAACAAAGTACTAATAATATTAACAATAATAATTATTAATATTGACTTTTACATTAATTTTAAGTAGTTAATAAACTTCAAAACGAGTGGATCAAAATACCAAATTCAAACTTTGATAACAACATTCATCGATCATATTTTAGTTCCACCACCCAATAGAATTATGAAATATGAAGTCCTTTATCTCTAAAAACCACATGATTAAGAAATAAAAAATGTCATAATCAATGAAGAATTGAATATGAGAAGGAAAGTATAGTTTAAAATCCCGTAGTATTAAGTAAATGTGAAGTGTGAATAACAAAAGCGTGCAAACACGACATAAACATATAGCAGACCACGTTAGAAAGAGGGTCCCACACATAGTTTGGTAAGGCAATCTTTTCCCAAACTTTTGATACTCACAAAAACACTCAATACATTCATTTTCATTATACTACAACTTGCATTCATTCCAAAATTCTCAACCCCTTCTTTTCTAACTTCCTCATATCCTTCAAATTCTTTGATCTTCTTCTTTTGTTGCTATGAAGAAGCTTTGTCCTAATCTTGATCGAGAGGATGGTCTTGAAACAGTGCTTGAAGTTCCTATACCAGAGGAAATTTTTACACATAAGAGTGGAACCATGAAAGCTTGGCAGAACGTGAAGTTTTGGATGAAGCCAAACGCAGAATCAAAAGCAGCTTCTATGACAGCAGTTTTTGGTGGAAGAAACACAGAGATTCAGCTTTTGTTAGGTGTTGTAGGAGCTCCATTAATTCCTTCACCTATCATCTCTGACAACCAACTCATCACTCGTAGCATTAAAGACCAACACATTGTCAGTAACATTTTCCAATTTTCTTTTTTATTATTAATAACAACCGCATTAACGACCATTTTACAATTGTCTCATAGATAATTTCAAAAATTAAGTTTTTATCAATACTGATATGGACTTTTTCGAAAAACTAAAAAAGACTATGTTTTTCTTGCATAGCAATGTTAAAAAACTAATAACGGTGGCATTAACGATCATTTTACAATAATATCATATGAGATTTGAATTTGGTCGAAGTTACAAAGTCAAAACTACCCTTTTGGTTGCAGGAGGTTTCAATGGCGAAATATATAGTGAAACAGTATGTGGCTGCAGTGGGAGGAGAAAGAGCATTGAATTCAGTGGATAGTATGTATGCAATGGGGCAAGTGAAGATGGCAACTTCAGAGTTTTCTGCAGGGGAAGGAGGGGGTGTGAATAGTAATAATAAGAAGATGGTGAAGGTGAAGAATGTGGAGATGAAAGGTGAGATGGGTGGTTTTGTGGTGTGGCAGAAGAGACCAGAGTTATGGTGTTTAGAGTTGGTGGTTTCTGGTTACAAGATTAGTGCTGGAAGTGATGGAAAAGTTGCATGGAGACAAACTCCTTGGCATCACTCTCATGCTTCTCGTGGTCCACCTAGACCTCTTAGACGTTTCTTACAGGTATGCATAAAAAAGTTCATAACAAAATCCAAAATCATTTGGTTTTTAGCTTTAAAAGGGTTGATTGTTTTTGTGAGCATGCTTAATTATGATTGTGATGAAATTAATTATGTTTGTTTCTATGCTACACAATGGACTATAGAGCATGCTTAATTATGATTAATACTATATATATGTGGGGGTAAAAAGTGAATCATTTTACTTGAGAACGTTTTTCACTGATTTTAATATCAAGTGGCTAAAGGGCCCTCTAGAGTTTAAACTGTTTTTTGTCTCTTGGGGGAAGAAAAAGGAAAAACAACAAAAGTGGAAAAGAAAGATAGCACCTCAATTCCTTAGAGAGGATGTGTCCATTGCATCAACAAGAAACTGCTGAGACAGAGAAGTAGGCAGGGAGAGACGTGAAATGTTGCAATCCTAACATCATTTGTGGCTATACATACCAACTTTTAAGTGTTTTTTTTGTCTTAACTGTTTGATTCTCGAAAAAAATAGACTCTGATTATTCGAAAACCGACCTGAAGTAAAGTCTAATAAAAGATTGTTTCAATCAGAATTCGGATTCGAGTACTTATGATTAATCCTTTCTTATATACCAACAATACAAACTTAAATTTCCTATAAGGAAATTCACACTCAAACAATTTAAATCATGAATCAATTTGGAAAATTAGAATTTGAATCTTCCAATCTTGATATGAGGGTTTGAATCCTGTGACGAAAGAAAATATGTTTGAATTGTATGACTGGAGCAAATTGGTGATTGTCTAAGAAAGAATTAAAGTACTTAGTTAGGTGCTAATTTGTTTCCTCTTGTTTATTTTTGTTTTTAAATGGATTTTCTTAAGTTGCTTTATTTATTGTATATATGTCGTTTCCCACCTATGGTATGAAAAGAAAAGCAAGGTTGGAAGTTGTCAATGTCAGCCTCCCAAACCAAATTCACCAACAAGAAAGAAAAGAAGCCAACTTAATAAAAAGTGCTTCCCATTTTCTAAAGCTATTAACAAACTACAAAAAGCTCCATTTCTTTTCAACATTTTCTCCGTCCCAAGTACCAACTAAAAAGTTTAGAGTTCAAACTATGAAAACAAACATAACGATTAATATACTAACAACTAAACGTTTACCTATATAAAAATCATTTCCCGCTTAGTCAATCCAAAACAAGGAAGTCTAACATTTAATAATAAAAGTCAACTGTCTAGAGGGAAATGCGGGGGAATTTCTTCCTTAAAATTTAGAGTAAAAAAAGAGAATTTTCCATGCTAGCAATTAAAATAAGTCTACCATATCTTATTCATCCTCCCTGTGACAACCTGTTTTTTGGTCAATGCTGAAGCTGTTTTATCCTTTTGCTTCTGACTTACAATAGTATTTAGATAATTAGATTTTGGATTCTTTTGCTGATTGGTGAGAGGGCCTACATAGTGCAATACACATACACATTACTATATTCACATTTGATTCTTTTTCAAATTCACATTTTCATTATTCACATTAGACAAATGATGTAATAATTGTCTGATTTTGGCAACAGGGTCTTGATCCAAGGTCAACTGCTAACCTGTTCAGCAACTCTGTATGCATTGGAGAGAAGACAGTAAACAAAGAAGACTGTTTCATATTGAAACTCGAAGCAGAGTCATCGACACTACAAGCAAGAAGCAACAGCAATGTAGAGATAGTTCGCCACACAGTGTGGGGATACTTCAGCCAAAGAACAGGACTATTAGTGCAGCTAGAAGACTCTCACTTGCTCAAACTCAAATCCTCAGAAACCGACAGCATATACTGGGAAACCAACATGGAGTCGCTAATACAAGACTACAGAACTGTCGATGGCATTCAAATAGCACACACAGGGAAAACAAAGGTGTCCTTGTTCAGGTTTGGAGAAGGACCCGAGACGCGTACGAGGACACGGATGGAGGAGGTGTGGCAAGTTGAAGAAGTTGATTTTAATATTAAAGGTTTGTCTATTGATTGTTTTTTACCTCCTAGTGATTTGAAGAGAGAGCAAGAAGAAGCAGGACAGTGTGGTGGTGGTGTTGCTGCTAATGCTAAGTTGCCTTATAAGATTCGTTCAGCTTCTTTTAGGATAAGTGCTTCTAAAGTAGCAGCTGTGAACTTGGATGATTCTTGTACTAGTGAGAGCGATGAAGATTTGTAAATCCATCCTTTTTGTGTTTTGTATATATAACATACACTGGTATATGATTAAGTGTTTGTAGTTGAAGTATGAATATGATATTAACTTTTAACTTCTTTTTGTTACAAAGTGAAAAAAAATATAGGACTGAACAATTTTCAGTAATCAATGGATAGTTTGGACATTATATTTGGCCATTCAATGGATTTATTGAACATTAGAAGAAGAACAAAATGAAAAAACAAAGAGTATTTATCTACAATGCAAGTATGAGTAATTTCGTTGCAGAAATTCAAATGCTATATCAGTGTTTTATCCAAATAAAATTTGATAGCTCTTACTATTTCCTCCAACATATTTTGTTGCTTTACATATAGATAGTTATTTCTTGCAATACATGTAATAGAATTTAAGTTGCATTCTGAAATAGTATAGAGATGTAAAAGTTAGTTACAACTGAAAATGTTGAATACATCAATGGGTACAACTGAGACTTATATATACCCAATAAGAACAATTCACTTGTAACAGAAATATTTAATTTGTAATCAACTTTTACATCTCTAATAATTAGTTGAGGAATCAATGAGCTTTAGATGTAGAAGATTTTAAGAGACAACATTTCACTAACCAAACAATCAAGGAAACTGTGAGATCCTTCTTTCAAGCAAAGATTTGCCTTTTCCTTCAAATTCATGATATTCTCTCTAATTTCATCGGCTTTATCTCCAAGCATTAGTTTTCTAATGACCTTCTCTATCTCTCCGCTCTCAAGCTTATTCGGCAATTGCACTCCAACCTTCCAAACATCACTTACATACTTCGCATTGATTTTTTGGTCTCCAAAAGATGGCATGCAAATCATTGGAACCCCTTCACATACACTCTCCAAATTTGAGTTGCAACCATTATGAGTCCAAAATGCTCCGACTGCAGGATGCTTCAGCACTTGTTCTTGAGGAGCCCATTTCACAATGTACCGTCTTCCTCCCAAATTCTCTAGGAACCCACTTGGCAATGTTTCAAGCCATTTCAAGCCACGGATTAACCCAGGTCGGATCACCCCCAAGAAAGGACGGTTGCTGTTGACTAACCCCCAAGCTATCTCCAAGAATTTGGCCTCGCTTATAGCGACGGTACTCCCAAAACTTACATAAACAACACTGCTATATTCTTGTTTGTCTAACCAAGAGATGCAGCTTTTGTCTGGGGTCAATAAGCTAATAGAAGTTGAACCACAAGAAAGTATTTGTGAAAAGGGCCTATAGAGTACATTGGTATAGAAAAATCTCGGTGCAATTTCGGCAATGCAGATGAACTAATTTGTAAAATGGCTCAGGTTCTTGTAACTGAAACACAGGAAGGTCTTTCACTTTGACTGGCGGAAGATCCACCATAGCATCCTCCAATCAAGATTCTAATTTTTTTTACATAAAAAAAAAAAGTAAACATGAAATTATTAGACCCTCTCATGTCAACTGCATGTTTTCAAACAACACTTAGAAAAGAAAATAAATCAACAAAAGAGAAAAATGAAATATACATAGAAAGCAAACAAAATCAGAACAAGATCAAATTCTGAGAGGAACCCAATCAACCCTTTAGGAAAATGTTTAGTTACAATCTCTGTATGAAAAGGAAGGCAAGCAAAAATTTTATTTTTACATTAAAATAACTAAATATATTCAAAGAAATTATACTAATGAATTAAAAATGTATAGCAATCTATAATGATGCCGCAGTCCAAAGCAGGAAAGGAGGGATACTAAACTTATCACAAACAGCTTGAGTGGAATAAAGAGCAGCATCAGCTACAAACATTCCTTCAAAGGTTGCATGCACCTGACGTTGATGAGGCCAATGAGATGCACCGCATCCACAATATTGGAAGCTTCGGTTTCCGAAAAGGCACCATGAAGAGGATGCTGATTGATAAACACTTTGAGTAGAGGAATTCTGCTAGCTGAAGTAGAGTTGTAATGTGGCATCAACACCACTCTGTGTCCTTCAGTACTCTCTCCTGTCATAAATATATATATTAATAAGGTGTAAGACTTACGGGTAAACATCAAAAATGAAATCCACCTTAACATATGATTTACAAAAGAAGAAAAAAAAAAAAGGCAACTTTTAATAAGTTGGGTCTCGTGGGCCATCAACTATATGGTCCATCCGTTAACCACAACTTAATGACCAATGATTTATAAATTTAATAATGAATTTTAAGATGAAAAACTTCTAATATAGGTAACACCTCAATAGAAGGTATATGGGTAATAGGGAAATGCAAAATATAAATATATTTGAATGATCTATCTCAACTAATAATCGTCGATATTGTTAGTTGGATGTCATGTTTTAATATTGAATTTAGAATTTCATAGTTAGGTTGGTCGAGAGTGGGTTTTATCACTTCTACTTTTGCACCTGACTAATAAAAAAAATCTGCACCCACCCTTTTTCATATTGAATGTAAAATTTAAATTTTCATCCTTGTTAAAGACGGGGTTCGTGTAACTTTGATTTCTTCATTACACTTGGAGATACGTAGGAGCACGTGTCAAATACAATGATAAAAATAAAATTAAAATTAAAAATTCTTCTCTATTTTAAACACTTTTATTTCAATATCACATTAATAAATAAATAAAGACGATTTATATTTCTATTTATCAACAAGAAGAAAGTAAATATTTTTTAAATTAATATAAATTTTGCACACTTAATTATTAAATATAATCGTTTTTTAACAATATCATAGAGTGTTAATATCTTCTCTTACATATGATCGACTCTTAATTCTAAATTTAATTTTGATTTTAAATATCATTATTTATTTTTTTTAAAGTTTCTAAGGTTTTCCCTATTTTTTAGTAAACTTAATTCCTTCACCTTTAACGTATTTTTCGTTACAAAAGTGAACAAAAATATAGGACTGAACAATTTTCAATACTCAATGGAGAGTTCTACATTCTGTTTCTCCATTCAATGGATTCTTGAACATTAGAAAATAAAATCAAAGGGCATTTATTATCTACAAGTATGAATAATTTTCATGAATGGTTACAGATATTCAAATTCTATGCAGGTGTTTTATCCAAATAATATTTGATTGCTGTTACTACATCTCCTCCAACATATTGTGTTGCTTTATATATATATATATATTGAGTTATTTCTCACAATACATGTGGTGGTAATGTAAACTAGAACTTAAATTAGTGCATTTTTTGATTCACGGTAAGTTTGTCATAATTACATTGTTCCATTGTAATTTTAGCAAAACTACATTTTAAAACTTCAACAAAATCACAATGCCATTGTGATATCATCAAAGTCAATGTGATTCCAAACATACACTTGTAGAAGATTTCAGGGACAATATTTCACTAACCAAACAATCAAGGAAACTATAAGAAGAACCTCCTTCTTTCAAGCAAAGATTTGCTTTTTCCTTCAAATTCATGATATTCTCTCTAATTTCATTGGCTTCGTCTCCAAGCATTAGCTTTCTAATGGCCTTCTGTATCTCTCCTCTCTCAAGCTTATTCTGCAATTGCACTCCAACCTTCCAAACATCACTTACATATTTGGCATTGATCTTTTGGTCTCCAAAAGATGGCATGCAAATCATTGGAACCCCTTCACATACACTCTCCAAAGTTGAGTTCCAACCATTATGAGTCCAAAATGCTCCAACTGAAGGATGCTTCAGCACTTGTTCTTGAGGAGCCCATTTGACAATGTACCCTCTTCCTCCCAAATTCTCAAGGAACCCACTCGACAATGGTTCAAGCCATTCTGAGCCACGGATTGCCCCGGGTCGAATCGCCCACAAGAAAGGTTGGTTGCTGTCGGCTAACCCCCAAGCTATCTCCAAGAATTCAGCTTGGCTTATCGCTACAATACTCCCAAAACTTACATAAACAACACTGTTAGGTTCTTGTTTGTCTAACCAAGAGATGCAGCTTTTGTCTGGGGTCAATAAGCTAGTTGAAGTTGAGCTGGGAAGCAAGTATTTGTGAAAAGGGCCAATAGGGTACATCGGTACAGAAAAATCTTGGCGCAGTTTCGCCAATGCAGATGATTCAAACTCTTCAAAGGTGTTCCAAATAATCCCTGAAGATCTCTTGCATTCATCGACAAAGCGACAAACTAGTTTGTAAAATGCCTCAGGTTCTTGTGAATGAAACACAGGAAGGTCTTTCACTTTGAGTGGTGGAAGATCTACCACAGGTTCCTCCAATCTTGATTCTAAATTTGAAAAAACAAAAGTAAACATGAAATTGTTAGACCCTCTAATGTCAAGTACATGCTGCTTCAAACATTTTTAAAAGAAAATAAATGAACAAATTAACAAAATTAGAACAAACTCAAATTCTGAGAGGAACCTAGTGAACCGTTTATGGAAATGATTAGATACAAGCTCTCAAGGATATATAACTGTCATAGTTAACAAAATTACATAAAGAAAACTGTGAGAATTTAGTGAGAATAGGTACCTTGAAGAGGAAAATAGCCTCTTTGTTTGAGAAGAGGAAAGGAAGCAAAAACAAGAAAAGAGGAGGGGCCACCAGTCCTAAGAACGAAACGAGGAATCCCAAAATGATCACAAACATCTTGAGTGAAATAAAGAGCAGCATCAGAAATAAAACAAGCAACGCGATCGTCTTCCTTATCCTGTGAAAGCAACAGATCGAAACATTCCTTCAAAGGGTTGACGCATCTGATATTGATGAGTTCGGTGAGATGCACGGCGTCTAGGTTGGAAGCTTCGTTATCCGATAAAGCGCCGATGAGAGGGAGAAAAGTGAAGTGAGGGTAAGAAGAAGTGTTAGGGGAATTGAAGACGGTGTGAAGGATGGTGATTGAGAAACCGTTAGTGTAGAGGATGTGTGCTAGTTGGAGTAACGGTGTTATGTGTCCTTGGAATGGTGATGGCATTAAGATCACTCTCTGTCCTTTTCCTCTCTCTTTTGATTCCATTTTGGATCAAATTAGGATCAATCAATCAATCAATGGCTTTTTTTAAGATCGGATAGGATGAGTTCATTTTAATGATATTTGTTTGACGGTAAGGACTATTATAGCAATAAACTCTATCTTATAAGGACTATTTAGACAATTTGATTCCATGTTTGAATTTTAAACCGACTCAAGGACAAAAGTCATTGTAGTATATCCTTCTTTGACTCATTTCCAATAAGAGTTTGTATAATGATACACTTTTTTATTGTTTAGTAAATTTTTTTCTCTTTGAATAAGAAAAGTGATAATACAATAAATTTATTGATAATTGATATTGTTTTATATCATTTTACTTTTTAAAAATTAATAATTTTAGTCCTTTTTATTTTAAAAATTATAATTTTGATCCTTTTTTGAATTTTTACTAAAAAATAATGAGTAAGATATTTCAAATAATTTAACATATGATGCGATAATGTATTAACACTCGTGAAATTGAAATAAAACATCGTAAAAATTTAATATATTATTAATTTAATTAATGATATATGAATAATTAATGTATTTGGATGACTCTATATAATATAATTGTATGTCGCATCATTAAAAATATATCAAATCGTTATTTGTCTAGTTCAAAAAATTTATAGAGAAATCAAAATTATCAATTTTTAA
>JBBPBT010001311.1:1242786-1272994 GCA_037974875.1 Cicer bijugum | reverse complement strand
AATCTGTATTATTTTACAAAAATTAATGTCGCATGTTCTAATTAATATTTTTTAATGACACATATCATTATTAAGATTTTAAAATATTATTAATTTAATAATTTAACTACTTAATCTTTAATTTCATAATTTAATATTTATTTAAAGTTATAGATAAATTGATAAAAATTTAAAATTAAATAATTAAATAAATAATATTTTAAAGTCTTATCAATAATATATTATAAAGAAAAATTATTTGTAACATGCAATGTGAAATTTTGTAAATAATAGAAATTAAAATTGATAAAAAAAATTTAAAAGAATTAAAATAATTATTTCAAAAGATTAAAAATAAAAAAAAAAAAATATATGTGTGTATAAAAGGAAATTTAGGGTTGAATTCCCGCTATTAATATTTCTTCATCTTCTAACACCCAAACCAAACCCCTTATATATGTGTGTATAAAAGTGTTAATTATACTTTTTGAGGAAAAGTGCTAATTATAGTACTATTAAATTAGAGTATAGTGGATAATTAAGAAAAATGAAGCTACTTAATGCAATCTAGTTAACGAGGAACATGTGTGATTGTTCCGCGGGGGAGAGAGACGGTGTGTCGGGGAACTCTGTTTTAGAAGATTCTTGGAAAAGTGATTTCCATTTCCACGACACAACACACAGAATCTATTCTATCACCGCTTTGACCAACTCACTTCTTTTTCATCTCCACCACCGTCATTCACAACACAAAAAAAATATAATATCACATTAATGACAAATTTTGTTTCAGGAAAACACGGCAATGACATGGCCACCAACACGCTTGCTCATAAAATTACAATTTTCTTTTTATAATATACTTTTTATTTAATGAGCATCACAACTTGATCCAGATTTCATTAAATAATTAAAACAATATTAAAAGCTGTGCCAAAATTGTGAAAGGCCCCCAAACCAGGGTTGCATCCCACTTATCTTTTCATCTCTTGCATGTGGGAGTCACATAAGTGTAATATAGTATAAAATATTTTTTATTTATATCATATAATATAATATAATACATGCATTCATGCATTTAGAGTGAACACAATTTTGCAGAATCAAGTGTAGCTATGAGAGGCAAAATGAGAAAGGATGCATTCAATACATTTTTAATGTAAAACAGGTCATCAATGAATGAATGTGTTCACTGAACAAATGACTACTACATCATATGCATTTATGAAGTAGACAACACCTGAACCTATCTTGTCTTCTCTATTTTAGATAATGGCTTTAATATTGTACTCTATCTAAAATAAAATATAAATAAAAATAATAATTAAAAAATTAATATATCTAACTAAATTTTTAATCAAATTCATCTAATGTCATTGATCACATTGAATTTGCTCAGAATTACAAAGAAAAAATGTGCTGAACAACTACAATTTGTAGTATAGAAGAAAGTGAAAATAAAAATGATTACTAAATAATAAAGAAGCTACATTATAGAGTAAGAGAGGAAGAAAATAAATCACAACGAAAAACAAGGCATGCAATTAGAATGTAAATAATTTTTTATTAACTTCACTTCAGGCAAAATAGTACAATGCAATTGAGTGCCGAATACAGTACAGTACCACAATGACAGAGTTGTCTGACTCACATGTTTATTCGATAAAATAATAAATAGTTTACATAAGATCATAATGAATTGATCATTACTATACAGTTTTGACGAGTAAGGAATTCATACACATTGCATATAGCCCAGAAGAAACCATTTTGAGAGGTTTTTACTGGGATACGCAAGAACCTATGTATAGCAACTTACATACACAAGGAGTATGTTACATACGCAAAACAGGGAAAGAAAATCAAGAATCAGTATTGGAATGGATGGAAAGTTGCAGAGGAGGTTGATGATCGTTCTTGCTCTTTTCCAAAGATATCTGCTCCGGCAATGTAAAGAAAAATAATCGTTTTACATAACAATTTTCCATGAAGTTATTAACCAAGTAAAGTAAGAAGTAGGAACATAGGACTAAAATCTGATTTATGATATATAAATGAATAAACTATGGTCAAAGCTTCCATCATATATTCTAAATAAAGATGATGGTGCCTGCACTGATCTTACATCGTATCAACCATCTTACATATAAAACATATAACCAACAACAACTTGGTAATGACTTAGGTATACAACGCATTAACTTACCAAGAGAAGATCCTCATCAGTACCGAAGGCCTTGCGGGCTTCTTGTAAAGACTTTGACGATATCCTTTTATGTTTCCTGAAGAGTTTTCAAGGAATTTTGAATTTATCAAAGATGACTGATTAACTCTTATTGTAGGATCAAAATCAGAAGAAAAAAAAATAGTAAATAGTTTATCCACTCAAACAATATGCAGATGTTTTCCATACTCCGGCAAATTGTTTAGGGAAATGAAAATAATAAATATAATTGAGCAATGTCAGTTGTTTTGTTATTTTTTGACATCATCAAATTCAGCTACGGTAAAAAGGAAATTTAGCTACTATGAATGTACCAAGTAAGATAAGAAGGCAGCTTGAACCAACAGGCACTGAGGTTTTTGTAATCCAAGGCTTGTATTATAAACATATATGCGATAGAAACACAGTTTGTATGCCATTGATACTATGAATCATGAACCAATGAGCTTTACACCAATTAGACATAAAAAAACGAGTTTTCCACGAAGACTTGACCTAGAAGACATCTATGGAGCAACCTCCGGGCTTTGTTGTTCGGGAGGAATGAGGACCAGTTTGGATATGTACAAATATAATAGGGTCTTAAAAACATCTCTGAAGTTAGATTGGGTGGTTCAACTAAGTCTTACAAATATTTAGAATGATTAGAAATGAAGTAGATGGCACAATATTTTATAAGTAATCATCTAATTTGTGTATCTATCTTGTGGTTATGCAGATGATATTATCACAATAGAAAGTGATCGTAATGGTATTCAGCATTTAAAGGAGCATATATTTTATCCTTTGAAACAAAAAACTTAGTCATTTGAGACACTTTCTTGTGATTGAAGTTGCTTAGTCAAAGTTTATAATTTCTATCTATAAAAGAAAATATGCTCTTGATATTTTTGGGGAAACCAGAATGCTAAACTGTAAACCAATATATACTCACATGGATCCAAGTGTTAACCTTCTTCCAGAACAAGAAGAAATTTTCTCATATCCAAGTAGATATCAAATAATAATAGGAAAGCTAAATTATCTAACTATTGGTTATAACCAGACTAAACATTTTTTTTTATGTCAGTGTGGTAAGTCAATTCCTTAATTCTCCTAGAGCTGACCATTCAATAAAGTCAAATTTTTTAGATTTATTAAAGGACCATCGAGGATTAAGGCCATAAGGATATTGTTGTCTATACTATTGCGGAATGGGTTAGATCTCCTTATATTAGGATATCTGCCTTAGGATATTGTATTCTCCTTGGAGGAAGTCCCATTTAACAAAATGTCGATACAAATCAAATGTTGAAACATAATACTTGGCTATGACTATTAGTACATATGAACTCATTCGGTTGCAACGACTCATAAAGGAGTTGAAATTATGTGATTGGAATTGTAAAATAATTTTTGATAATCAAGCTGTTTTTTGTATTGCATCCAACCTTCCATGAATGAACCGAACATATAGAGATCGATTGTAATTTCATTCATGAGATGATCACTTATGGAGAAATTAGCACAAACTTTATTATTCTTTCTCTCCTCTCTTTATCTAAAACACCATAACTTCAACAAGGTGATTGTTGGAAATTAAATATCTCAATTATTGTACCACTTTCAAAGTTGCATGTATCAGGATTTATTGTATTTTAGGAAATTGAGTTAGCTTAATTACTTTTTTTGAAATTTATTTTTTGTATATAAATATCATTCTGTTGTGTTTGTTCACTCACTCAAGCATATTCAGAAATGCTCATCAAATATTGGTCTCCCTTAAGTGATATTAACAAGGATAAAACATTAATGCACAATTATTTTTTAAACAATATGAGATATCACCCAGTTATAGAAAGAAGGAAAAGAGGATACCTAGAGCTAGCAGGATCTCTAATCTCAAACATATCTGCTCCAGCATCAAAGCCACATATCAACACATAGTGACCTGTCAATAGAAGAATATTTTTACTCAGTAATTGACTTTTTCAATTTATAAATTTCAAAATGTTAGAATGAATAATAAATTTATAATATTTGAAGTATATCCTTTTTGGTCTTGAATTGTTGGTTTTATAAAGTCACCAGAATCTGACTAATCAAGTCAAGCCACTTAAAGGAGAAACACTACTAACATCTATTTTTTCCACTCACAAGACTCAAATTTGAGACGACGTTTAAGGGTAACCAAGATCCTTGTCCTTCAAGTCAAGGGGGTTTCACATAAGCCAATGAGTTTACAACGTTTGAAGGATTTAAGCACACATCTGATCCAGCAGGTGAGTCAGTCTTGATTTAATATTTTGTGATTTAAAGTAGAAAATTATAGCTCAGATGTTACGGATATGAAAACTACAGTTATAAGTTGACAAAATCCTTGCAGATTGCTGCAGACACCAGTGTTGATGCGATTTCATATTTAACTCATCAACAAAAGTGCAAAAATTTATCTCTGTTGAAATAACTTATTTTGTTTATAAAACAAAAGTACTTACAGGATATTAGGATTATTTAAATTCAAATATAAGATCTTCAACGTGAATTAGATAGAAAGGCATACTCAGGAATGTAGAATTGTCTAAAAGTATTTGCACTTTGAACATCTCTCTCACATAAGACTAACTTTACAAATATAAAATTTTAAAATCAGATTTTAACTCTCTTCGTTAAGGAAGTTCAGTGAAATGCCACGGAAATGTTTACTTCCCATTTCCTTTGATTGAAAACTGAAATATAATAATTTATTAATTTATTCGTCTAAACTTATTATATATAGTCATTCAATACATGCACTAACTAAATAAATCAAAAGGAATGCCAATAGCAAATTTGTAACACAATAACTTCCATTTAAAGAATGCATGCAAAGTGTATACAAATAAGTTAAAGCAAAAATATCAATTCTCACCTGTGTAGTCAGAGTTATTGCAGAAGATGCCAGGGACATGAACATCTTGCCCTGCATGACTGAAACAGAACCTTTTCAGTAGTAGATAGAATTGTTTATAATTAAAGAATATGACATTGTTGTAAATTATTGTGAAAGAAGAAAACAAAACAGTGAAGAATTCAATTACACCTGAGGTGACAAACTTTATAATAATATAGCATTCAATGAAAAGACTTGATTTACCTCAGGTGCTATCTAAAAGTTGGTAATAGCACTTGGAGTATGTAAAATTTGTAAATGTTGTGGAGTTACTGTTAATATAAGTGTTAAAGCTAAATAAGCACAGAAGGTATTAGAAGAAACCTCTACCTCAATTTACTGTGATCAACTAATGCAATGGCTATATATTTCCCAGACAATATGAGAAAGGAAATCTCTTGTTCACTAATTGACCTGCACTGTAATAAGATGGAAATGTTTGTGGACAACTTATACCGAAGCAACAAAATAGTAAGCAAATAAAATATCTGCAGAAGAAGAAAAGATAAATAAAGATAAAGTTCTACTTGTCAATATCTTCTAATCCAAATAAATTTTCCAGAACGCCATTTTAGAAGCTGTCTAATTCCTAATCCATCATACTTAATGTATGAAGTAAAAGTATAACTAATTTTACACCCTTTAATTATTTCCTACCAAGATGAAAGTAAAAGCAAAAGTATAAAACATTAATTGAAAGAAACGATATGGTAACGTTTTTCTTCTATTCTTCAATAGGAGACTATCTAAAAACTTCTTAGAATTATACTTGGGGGAATAATAAAGGTGAAGCATACCTGTATATCAATTCCAGCCTCCATTGCTTCCTGAAACAGCATATCCACCCTTTCTAGATCATTAGGCAATTCCTCCTACACAACATTTAAAACAAAATCTTCTCAACTTAGTGTAATCAATCGAAAGTAGCAAATGCATGCTAAACCTAGAGCAAAGTTATTTCTGAATCTCTAACAAACCAACATCGAAAGTGACAAGCATAAAACCAATATGTCATAACCTATAAACTGGTATCCTTTCCACTCTACTGATAAGTATCGAATCACTTGAGAAACTCTATCTTAAACGCTACTAATCCGGTATCGAATATAAGCAAAAAAGTAATCATATTTTTTGTCTCAAATATAAGTAAATATAATTTAATTTGACTCTATTTAACGATGTCTACCCTAAAATATCCTTCGATTAGTATAAGATTTATTTTCCAATAACTCTTATTCTCATGGAAAAAGTTTCCATGAAGATCACTTTTGAGAATACCCTAATTTTTTATGAAGTCAAGAAGGTTAATTACATTTAACTAAATTTATTAATAAGTGTAAAATTAGTTATTTTTTCTTATAATCAAGTCAAGAGAGAGTAGCTATCAAGGGGGAAGAACCAAACCACTTATATACTTCACCATGCATCACATACTACTTGATGTGAGCCTTGGGCACCTCATAATACCCAAGTTCCTATCATCAACAATGATTAATAATAAGACCTAAGGCCAATCACATATATATTTTAGGCAAAAACAAGGTCATTTTTCTTTTAAATTGGTGAATCACCTAACCATATGACAAATGTTCTCTTGGATGATATTCCTATATGAATATATCTCCAATCTATATATCAACCACTCATTAAAAAAAAAGCTTATATCTTCAATTTGTTCAATTTACAGACATGAGTGTGCACCATGCAAAGACATAATGAATCAGAAAAAACTCCCATTTGGCTCTCAGGACATAATTTACTCCTCAAGATTATCACATCAATTTACTCTTCACATCATAATTTTGTGGCATCAAAATAGTTCATGTTACTGTTGCAATTACCAGAAATCATACTTTTAGGACAAATTTGGGGGTTTACTCAAACCTTAAAGAGCTTGTAAGCACCTTGTAAAATGATTCAACACAATAGTTTGGGTTTGCACCAAATGTCACTGTGAAGTAGGAAAAAGTAACAGAAAATCTCTGTAACAAATATGCCAAATCAACAGTCCAAATGCTGCAAAATAGTAGTCAATAGTGAGAGCAGTCAGAAGTCCATCACATGTTTTCATATTGAATTATGAAATCCATCTGGATTTTTTGAGGGGGGAGGGTGCACATGAAATTAATCTGTTTTAGTATTTGATCAGTTCAGACCAATAGAAAATTAAATGCTGTTGTTGACACTTGACCAAAGTGAAGTCACAATTGTTGACACGCGACGACATAATCCAGAAAAGTTAACAACAATTTAAATAAAGAATGTTTATTTTCCTATTTCTCACCCTTCTCGAACAATCTGTTATTCACTTTTGTTTGTAACTCAAGTCCTGAACAGTGGAAGCAAAGACAAAGGTTATGTGCAGAACCATACCTTTTTAATTCTTATACTTTCAGTTTTCTATTTCCATACCATCAGTATATGATGACCAACTTTAAGTTGTTTTCTGAACTTTAACCAGCAATAATAAGGATTTTGTCATTTTATAATTGGTTTAGGTACTTTCCAACTAAAATAAAACCATTGTATTACAGGAACCAAAAAGAGTAAGGAGATCTTCATCCAAGTCCAGTTAACTGAACATGGAACCACCCAATATCTCTAACGCCACATCTTATCTTAAACCTTGCGACATTAAGTCTATAGATCTTTTCCACTTACAATTTCCTTACTGTGTCCATCATTTCTAATGCAGGATTTCTATACTCACATATATCTCAAACTAGGATTCCTAGCTATCTCCGCCTCAAGTGTGAGTATTGCACACATACACTGTAAAGTAGAAGCCTTTCATGCATTCAACGGTGTCAGCTGTTACCAGAGTGAACCCACACCCAAGAGTCAGATCTCCTCCAAATTGGGCCACTCATGCTCTCTTCATACTTGTCTCTACTCGGCCATTGACTCTAATATCATTTGTCGAGTAGGAGGCAAAAGCACTAGAGATATCTACATCCAAACACCCAAAAGCTTAAATTTTTGGGAGGATTATTTTATGACATGATATCGAAGCATTTTTATGACCAAGTGGTCAAAATTTAATTTGTCACATGATGTTGAAGCCTTTCATGTTGAATTCAAGCACAACCCAGGGGCTTGTGCATTATCCACAGTTCAAGCCTGAACCACAGGGTCTTTGCATGAGAGGTGTTAGCAATGTAATAAAATCATTCAAGTACTCAACTACCTTAACTTAATAGCTCAAGCTTTTGGGATAGTTGGTTCTGGACAAAATTTTACGAAGAAAGTGCATCATAAAACATCAACAACAACAATGGAATTACAAAATAATGATATAGATATATAATATATTAAAACAAAGATAAGCTGATTATCTTTAGGTGACAAGGTGGGGGAGAAGTAACATGCAAATTACAATTATGGGCTAAATAAAAAAAGCCGGAAGGGGGAAGGCTATATTTACTATTACTATATTGATCACAATGCAGCTACTACATGAATTAATCTAGAAATTTTGACAATACCAGTAAGGCAATAACAAGTATACAATATACTAAAATAAAGTTATAGCTGGATAATTTGATTATCTTTAGGTGACAAGAGGTGAAATGTGAAATGCAATTGACTATTCTAGGCTAAAGAAAAGAGGATGGAGGAAGGCTCACTACATGTACTAGTATCACTATATTAATCCAAGCTTAGAAAAATACATTTATTTAGGCCATAAAATTTGACGATACCTTGGTTCAAAATGTAATGTAAAGTTAATAAGAAATCCTGCCACCTAATTAACATTTTAAGATTTTGTCGATAATTTCAATTAAATAAAAACATGGAGGAGAAGAGATATACTTGCATAGTCACAGTCTTGCAGTGTATATTCTCACAACTTTGAGTGAAACCCACAGTTAGTCCCACACATGGTTGTCAGTGTGCCTACCCTACTATAAGGGCTTCAATTTTCTTAACCTATCAAAAGTGTTTGAACTATACATCCTTCTTAGTTGCATTAGACATAGTAATGTGTATATCATCTAGGATCTTCAAGGATGCCATATATAACATAGTAATTAATAACGACAATATCTAGTAGAGTGAAAAATGACCTAGTTGTGGAGCATAGTTCAGCCAGTGCTTGAATATCATAATTGTTGTCACCAATAGTTTTCAGAACCATTAACACACAAGCAAGGCCACAATCCCATGTATATATTTGATTTATGTGTGGTACCTACAGCATGATTGGAAATAACTTCACAACAGTACAACCAATGAAAAATATTTGCAGTACAAAATTTCAGCCATTAATTACATTCACTTACTTCAATGAAAAGTGAACGCCGTAGCGAAGGAGGATGAGAATCTATGTTACATGATGAATGCTGATACAGGTATGGTTCTATCACACTCAAATTTTCTCCTTTTATTTCTCTTTCATCTTCTGGCTTAAGAATCTTGTTGAATAGCAAGTATATGGGCCACATCAATAACCAAATTGAATATGTACAATCCTTACTTACAAAAGAGAGCTAGGAAATCAAAATAGTCGAAAGAGGGTAAATGAGCAGTTCTTGTAGTGTATGTGGAGTCCCAACCAAATTGATAGAGTTGCAGTATATACCTACCTGCGGCAGCTTTGAATGAAAATGATTAGTCATCAGGCATAAAATTCTTTCAAATTCTTTGTAGTTAGGAGCCCCTAATAAGTATCATGTTTATAATATGCAAGAATCAAGTTTACTTATGAGAAGATATTTGAATAGAATCTCTAACAAGTAGCTTTTGTGTTAGGTTGTGAATATTTATGCTAAAAGTTTGATTACGAACTTCACAGATTCTAAACATAAATCCTTTTTACCTCAACCCAATTTTAACCAGAATCAGTTTTACAAAAGCATCTAAAATCAAGTTTGCAAATGCTGATTCAAACACACTAGCACAGGATACCCTATTCAATATGCTTTGCTATTTTTGTCCTTAGCAGGGGAATCCTTACAAACATGCCTGTCAGACTAATCCATCGCAGCTTTAAGAGTGTGTTTGAATTTGTGGTATAGGGTGGAATGAAGTGGAATTGTCTAGTTAAATTTTAAAAATGGGTGTTATCCTATTCTACCCTATACCAACAATCCAAACATACCCTTATCCTATTTTTTTTAAGAAATGCTTAAATATAATTTAAGTCATTTATCTTTTATCTAATATTTGTTTTGGTCATTTATCATTTTTATTAATTTTCGTGCTTTATATTTTATAAGCGATGTATTTTAGTCCTTGTCACAATCACAACAAAAGCTATAACACCATTAGTCATTGAAATTCCTTCTAACAATACATATCCACCATAATAATTCTTTAAAAAAAAAACGTTTATTTAACCTCATAATATGCTTCAATTGAAAAAACTCTTCTTGCATGCTTTGAAACATATATAAACTTTTTGATATGAAGGATATTTATCAGAGTTCTCTATATTTTCATCTTGTCCTTGTTAATATTGCACACTTGACTTTACAACTGATCCAAAGTTAGATCTCAACAGTTCATGACATTAATCATATAGTTGTTTGGAAGGCGTAGGATAAAAATGACTAACGTTCATCTGTTACCAAAGATAAAACACAAAAATGAATAAAAAAATAGATAAAAGAATAAAACAAATATTTGATAAAAGATAAAAGACAAAAAATTATATTTATGTATTTAAGAAAATAGCCTAATCCTAGTGTCCAAAATCAAATTTTCGAATGATAAGAAAATTGTAATTGCTTCTCTCATCTTGCCTCTCCTAACAATTTCCTTCTGCAAAGAAATCAACACAGGACGATTTTGATTAACGGAAAAAAGGATTCATGTCTGACACCAAAATTCTCATTCAGAATTTCCTCTTTTACAAATTATATTTATTTTCCAATGAAATGGCTGATTTGAAAATGGAAATCAGCAAATTCTCAAAACAAGTCCAAATGCAATAAAATTTCAACAGTTTCATCGAGGTATGATTACTCCAAAACAACAACATCATAATCTAATTCGATAACTGAACTAATTGATATATCATCAGCGAATTAATAAAGCAATCAATTAATCAACGAATTAGTTTCATTTGAAAAATTGGAATGAAGATGACGGAGATGAGATGAAATTGAACTTACAAGGGGGAATGGTGAAGAAGGCGCGTGAGCGCGCGTTCAAGCGGAGTCAAAAGGGTTCGAGTAATTCGTTGGTTGGTGCCTTTTTTTTAGTCCTTTTGTTAATTTTCTTTTAACAGCTTTTATATAATTTGATGAGAAATGTTTTGTTTTGTTTGTCCCTTATCTACTCCGTCATGTTACGTGATCTCACTCCCTTCCATCACGTTTTCTTCTCCTACTTCTTTCCTTTTCTCTAGTGTGTCGATTTTTTTTATTGAATAACAATTAATTTATATAACTGCAAGTTTTGAATTCTATACATGTGGTTTTCAACTGGAATTACTATTTTTTTTTTTTTGTTTCTAACAGAAACCATTGTTCTCAAAATAATAGTCAAATAAGAAAAAATATATATTTTATCTCAAAATAATTTTTACTTAATTTTAATTATTTTTTATAATCTTAAGTACATTACTCATAAGTTATTATTCTTCATGACAATAAAAATTATTACGGAATATTCGAGTTTTTACCAAATTTAATAAAATCGCTGAAAAAAGTTTATTTAAAATAGAAAAACATTAGAAACACTTAAAAAAAAATAATAGTCTTTTCAAGTTTAATTTTTTTTTACTATTATACGCAACAATAAATATATTAGCACCCTACAACATTAGTTAAAAAATGCGCATGTTATTAATTATGTAAAATTTATGTTAACTTAAAAAAAATATTTATTTTCTTTTAATTAGTAGATACATACATAAATTATTTTTTTATGAATGTGGTATTGAGATAAGATTGTGCTGAAAATAAAGGAGAAAAAAAAAATTTATTATTGTATTTGATTAAACATTGATGTTGTGAAATGATTAACTGCGAGTTGCGACCATTTTATTTGACATAGATAAAGTAATATTTATTGATGACAAAGTTAAATTGATATACTGGGAGATCGAAAATGAATTTTAATATATGCCGTTTTAAAATTTATAACAATATTTTAATAAAATTATTAATTTTTTATGAAAAATTATTATTTTAAGATATTTTAGAATAAAAAATCATTTATTACATTAAAATAATCAATTTTATATATATAAAATATTTTTGTCATCGATAATTTAATCAATTAATTTAATATCTATTGAAACAATATTAATTTTAGAATCAATTTAATTTTCATATTTAAAAGACTATAATTCAAAACATTATATATATATATATATATATAATACATAGAAAAACTAATATTGAGTAATTTTTGTTATCGAAAATAATATTATTTTTTTAAATATGTAAATAAAGTTTTATAATTGACTACGTCAATAGTCATTATTTAGGTATTTTAAATAAATTTATTAGTAACGATTAAGAGAAAAAGAAATTATTTAATTGATGTATTTATATATATTATTTTGACACTTTTAATTTTCGATGAAATTATTACAAATAGTTTAATTGTTTAAATTAAAAAAGATAATGTTAGTTATTATAGATTCCATTAATAAATAAATGCGACTCTTTAAAATATCATGAAACAGTATTGATAATTTATATTTTTTATTGTAATTTTTATTTATATATTATATAAGTAAAAAAATATATTATAAATATTTTTATCATGAGTATAATGTATTTAGTTTAATATATATATATATTTATATATTTGACCCTTTCATAAAAATTTGAGTAGCTCTGTCAATCACTGATAGTTTGTTATTTTAGTTTGAATAAAAACTATAAAATATGTAAAAAAAATTGAAATTTGAGTGCATTCACTCCTATAGACGAATCTTAGTGTGGATTGGGACAGACCCCGGCGAACCTCGTATTTAATAGATGTGAATAACTTGCATCTCACTATGGTTAAATAGTTTTTTGAAACAAAATCATGATAATTATATATAGTATGTATTGTATTGTAACTAAAAAATAGATTAATCCATATAAAAATTCTAAGGCGGAGGCTCTCCCCACCTCCCAAAGAAACACTGGAATTTCTTGAATTGCAGTTTCTGATAGTTGAAATGGATGGAAAACACAATCAAAATTCTACTTCTGAAAGTTGTCAATGACGTCTCAATACTCAAGTGGAATAGTAAAAGAAAGAGGAGTTTGAATTGTGATTTTTTTAAAATTTAGTTTGAAATATAGTATATAGTATATTCCTTTTGTGATTCTTTCATAAAGATGTTTTTTGACTTAATTTATTTTTATATGTGTTTGAATTTATAATATATCCATTAGATATATTTCTAAATATATCAAATGATTATTTTCCTTATTCTTTGGTTCAAAACATTTTGAACAGTTGTTACATTTGATTATTGAGATAACTTTTGACTTATTTGATTCTCGTGAGTTCATAACTCTATTTAGAAGATTTATTTCTAATATTTCAATAAAATAATTTTTTAACGCTACTTTAATTCTTTTCTTATTGGGTAAATATTTATGGATTTGTTGATTTGAATCACTTTACGCGTATTCACTTATGTGATTTGAATTAGTATTACTTTCTCTCTTATTTTTTATCAATATAATATTATTTTCTTCCTAACATTTGTCTGATTTGACATCTACACTCTTTGGTTAATCAATATTTTTTTAATCTCACATTAACATTAAAAGAATTCCATCATCATATGTAAATATTAGATTTGTCTAAAAATGCCAACCGTCACATATGTCATTTGCCTAAACGCTACATCAAACGATCGTAGATAATTATGGAATTATCATCAGCAATTTTCTTTGAACTCACCATTTTCAACCGAATCGGACTCGATATCCACCCTAATATAATCACCTAATTTGTATTCACGGTTGATTTGGGTCGGACGATTTTAAAATAATCCATTATATATTCAAACTAATCAAAATTATACGATTGAGTTAAGGGGCGGAACTACTTGTTAACTTAGAATGGTCCTGGCCCCTGCAGAATTTTTTATACTTGTTACCTTATTACATTATTTTATTACTACTTCATCTATTTATTGGTTTATAATAGTAATAATAATATAATGTAATAATTACAATAGTGGGGGAGGAAGTAATAACGTGCGTTTAAGTAAATCAAATTACCACCAATAATATTTTTTTTATTTAAATGACCACTACTTATGTCTCCCTTTCTTATGAAGTCTTTTTTATTTGGCCGCTTCACAAAATTAACCCGCGTTTGCCCTTAATTGAGTTAGGTCGAGTTTATGTAAATTTTTGGATAAACTCAAATCAAATTAATCCAATAAAAAAATATGTTGTTTTGAGTTAGGTCATATAATATAAAGTACCCTAATAAAAATAATTTTAAATTTATAAAAATTTAAATTAGAAATAACCCAAATAATTTTCCAATATCTTAAATGTGATTCTGTTTTATCAAGCTTAGACCTAATAAAATATGAACAAAAAACAGAAGAAAAAAAAATTGAAAAGTGGAATTGTTTGGGTGGAGTAAAATATTAACATGTGTTTTGAGGGATCATATCCACATGTTTGAAATCCAAAATTTGAGGGATTAGGTAAACAAAAGTTGAGATTTGTGAAAAGCTGCGGCCATGCATAACCAAAAGTCAAGAGCTAACGGTGCCTCTACTTTTTACAAACGGATATATTAACACCAGTTGCTTTTTTGCTTGGCTTTTAGTATCAATTAATTAATAAAGCTTTGTCTAATTTGCGGATCTAAAACAATATAGCATCACGTTCAAGTTTTTTTTTTTTCTTCATTAAATCAATAGTAAGTCACATTATATATTTCATTAAATTTAGATTTCATTATAGTATGGTATTTCTATTTTTATTAATTTACAAAATTTAATTTAATTATAATATGATATTTTTATTAATGTATAAAATTAGTTCTCTTATTTTTAAAAGTTAATAGTTTTAATTTATTTTTCAAATTTTTGAACTAAAAAAAATGATAATTTAACATATTTTAAATAACGTAACATATAATTTTATGATATAAAATCATCTATATATTAATTATATTATAAAAATAAAAAAAATTCAAAGTTAAAAGTTAATTTTTTTTAAAAGATTTTATTGTAATTTCTTAGGTGTTATTATTCTATATGATCGTATCATATTCTATGTTATTTAAAACATGTTACATAGTTATTTTTTAGATAAAAAATAGAGAATTAAAACTATAATTAAATCTTAAATTTAATAGTGAGACTAATTAATTATATGATAGAAATAGACTTGTGTTTGATCAAAGACTTATCGCACTTGTATATAAGGGTGGTAATAGACTAAGTCAAGTTAGACTTTGTTAGGCCTGAGCTTAACCTATCAAAAAATTTAAGGCATAAGTCTGACATGTCTGTCATATACTTATTTTTTAGGTCTGAGTTTGACCTTTATAAAAGTATGATATAGCCTATTAGCCTACTTCAAAGCTTATTTCATGATAACATTTTTGAATAAATAATCAAATATATATTAAATAGATTAACGAGTTAATATATCAATGAAATTAAGTTCTATTTTGATATTTAACATCACATTTTGAAGAATATGACTTTATATACATTATACTTAAATTATATTTTATAATAATACATTTAAATATGTCAAAAATAAATGAAGTTAATATGCATAAACTATTAAAAGTTGAATATATAATAAAAAATCAAAATTTAATATAATAATTGTAGTAGTAAAAAAAATATTATTTATATTTATTTAATAGATCGACCTAATAGGCCTAAAATATTTATTATGTAGCATGTAGTATGATATTTTTAACTACATATACTTTTTTAGAAAGCCTAACCTTATCTATTTAAAAAAAAAATATGGCCTAACTTAAACATAACATAGATTAAACTGTTGGGATGATCTATTTTCATCTCTAATTATATACAATAAAATTGACCATATTGCTTCTAACTTAAATACTTTCGTAGAATGAAATATAAGTAGAAATAAATAATATTTTTATGATAATATATTTGTCAGTTAAAAAAAAAACATTATTTTTAAAATATTATTTGTTTAATAATTAATATTTCTATTTTTAATTATAGTATTTTAAGCAATATACTTTTTTTATAGGTTTTTTTTCTCTCTTTCAAAGTAGTCAATACGTCAGACATTAAATGTAGACATCTCTTTCAACAAAGATTTGAACTCGAGTTCATCACATTGTGAGTTTTTATCCCTTTTCGCTATACCCAACTCTTAATTGGTAGACAATATACTTTTATAAATATTGTATATATATTATATGTGGTCAACTACCTTTCTCAATATGTTATTTGACTTATCTTTGTTTATAATTCATTTCAAATGAAATATTAAGAAAAATAGGTAGAAGTAAGTTTAATGTGTAAAATCTCCTGGATGTCAACAATGCTTTTTTTGCATAACGATTTAAATGATGAAGTTTATATGTCCATCCCACTTGATCTAGCCACATCTGTTCCAATTGGCCTTACTCCTAACATTTGTAAATTTAATAACTCTTTGAAGCAGACTAGCCCCCAATGGTAATTTAAATTATCTGAATGTTTACTTTCCTTGGTTACACTAATTTCAATGTTGATTCCTCATTGTTTGTTAAGCATAATGGCTCTAACATCACTACCTTGTTAATTTATGTAGATAATGTAGTACTAGCGGATAATGATCAACAATAAATTGTTGGTCTTAAAGAGTTTCTTAATATTAGATTAAAATTTTAAAATTTGGGATGTCTTTTATATTTTTTTGGATTAGAGATCTCTAAATCTGATTATGACATCTTTCTCAATCCATTAAAGTCTATTCTTGATTTACTACAAGACATTGACCTTTTGGCCATAAAACTTGCTAGCACTTGTATGATCGCTCCATCAAACTACATTATGTCGATTATCCTCCTTCTCATGATACATCCCAATTTAGGAGACTCATTGATAGATTGTTGTATCTCACTACAAGTGGACCAAACATCTATTTTTTTGTGCAACAACTAAGCTAATAAGTTTCAAATCCTCTTTAGTCTCATTGCCATACCACCTTTAAAAATTTGCAATATTTAAAATCTTCTCCTTTAACTGGCCGTTTCTTTCCTACTGATTCGAATTTACGCATTTATGGATTTGCAGATTCATTGGGCATCATGTTCTTCCAGTCGAAGATCAGTCACAAATAATCATATTTACTAGCGAAAATCATAGTTAAGGGATCAAAGTGAAACATAAATTAATTAAGAGACCAAAATAAAACTAGAAGATAAATTAAGAGATAACAAAAGTAATTTAAACTTTTTATTATTTTTTATGTTTTTCATACAACACTTCTAAAGTGTTATACACTTATTGAAATGTTTGATGCACCAAAGTGTTTTTAGTCTTAGAATAGATAATAAAATTTCATTATAATTAATTTATACAAGTTAAATCGTATTTTTTTTTGTCTTACAAAACATTTAATCTAACAATATTGATATTTATCAGTTAAATTAATACTTAGGAATGATACAGTTAAATTAGTACTTAGGAATGATACATTAAATTTAATTAAAACATTTTTTGATATAGTGAATAAAAAAATATAATTTTTTTCCAAAAAAAATTAATTCTCACAAGGAATCAAATCATTGTATCTTTTTCACCTACAAAGCCCCGTTAGGTTGACCTCATTGGGGCCATAAACCCTAAGTCAATCATTCATGTAATAATGACATTCCATCTATTGATTTTCCCTTACTAAGAAATTATATCGGGCTGTCAAATATTCATAAATCACCATCTTTCCATTTGCATCAAATTATCTTAGAAAGGTACATTTAAAAAGTTGTAACTAATAAATTAATTTAAAAATGTTTGGTTCTTGTCTAACAAGAGTTTAAATAAGATAGGGTATTTATCTTTAAAGAAATTTAGATAAAAAACAATTTTAGTGAGTAATTTATCTTTAGAGAATTTTTTTAGATTAAAAAACAAGATTAATGATAAAAATTATAAATGACATTAAAATAAATTTTACATACAAAATAAATTTTATTTAAAATAACCAAAATATCAAAATAAATTTTATATATTTAAAATAAATTTTAATATCTACATAATTAAAAGATCTTGAGATATTTTGGACACCTCAATTTTGTTAATTTTATGATCTTTATTATAATTAAAGATATTTTTATTGTTTTATACTATAAATACGAATTTATGAATTTATTTATAGATTTATCTTTTTTGATATTAACTATTTTAAATTATAATATTTATAATTGATATAATTTTTATAAATTTAAATGAATGAATGTAATTTTTTTAGTAAAAAAATTAAAAATTTAATGAACGAAACATCCACGAATTTACATATAATAGTTTATATGAATGAAAGTAAAGGAAAAAAGAGTAATTACAAATATATGTACCTATTTTAAAAATATTTGTAATTTTTAATTGATATTTTGAACGTACAGTACAGGTTAATCTGAGAACGAAAGCCCGAGAGAGACGTTAGCATGGCATGTGTCACTTTTCTTTCGAACCTTTTTTCAATTTCAAAACTTGAAAATTGAAAATTGAAATCAAATTTGTCTGAAAGAGAATGAGTGTGAGTGTGTGCACTTGTCTTCATCATCATACCGTTTTTTCCATGAAACCTTAGCGGTCCCCTTTTTCAAACATCCTTAAACAACACATTATTTTCTCCTTTGTCTTTTTTTAAAACTTGTCTAAAGCTATGTTATTTTCCCGTTGAGTTGTGACCACCCCATTTTGCTTTTTGGATTCAAAATTGTTTTTTTAGCTGTTTTTTCTTTCTTTCTTTCTCAAAGATGAATCCTTTATCTAAAAAGGTTAGAGATTCAAAAAAGATAAATGATGGGTCTCGTTCTTCTCTCACTGATTCAAGTTTTGAGTCTAGACGAACAAGTTTCAGTGGATCTAGCACCTCGTTTTCTGCTTCTGAAGAAGCAAAATCAGAAGAGTCTTCTTCTCCTGCTCCTTTAGGTTGGCCTATTCTAAAAGCTACACTTTCCAATTCCAAGCAATTGAATTCTGATGATAAAGTTAAAGATAACAAACACAAATCCAACTTGGAACCCACAAAGTTCACCAATATTGATTTCAAAATCTCAGGTTAGTTTTTTATTTATTTATTTATTTTTAATTTGTTTTATTTTTTTTTTTTTTTTGGTTTTTGATAGATTTCCTTTAGGTAATTTTATTTTATTGAGAATCTAGCCCATTCTGCTAGATTCAACACCCATTGGTTAATTTGTTTTATGTTATCCATGTGTATTATGACAATGCTTTGTTTTTTAGGGGGAAATTGAGTATTTTATGACCGATTCTTATAATGTAATTTGATTTATTTTATCTGTCTGTTAAATTGGTTGGAGTCAATAATTTATTAATTAATAAAATCTATTTGTTTGTTGTTTAGTAACCTGCTAATAATTGGATTTATTTATTTTTTAATAGAAACAGATGTTGATACTATGATGAAGGAAAGGTTTGCAAAATTGTTGCTTGGTGAAGATATGTCAGGTTCAGGAAAAGGGGTTTGCACTGCTTTGGCAATTTCCAATGCCATTACTAATCTCTGTGGTATGCTTACTGAGATAGACCTATATATTGTAATTGAGATTTGAGAAACTGCTTTGTTTGTTTGAGTTTGCATATGCTACAAAATACAAAATTCTAATTTTTCTTTTGGTGTAAATTTAAGTTGCTGTGTAATTTATTCAATTCAATTTGAATTTTATGCAACATGTAGCCACAGCATTTGGGCAACTATGGAGACTAGAACCACTACCTTGCAAAAAGAAAGAAATATGGCGGAGAGAGATCGAATTGCTTGTTAGCGTTAGCGATCACATTGTTGAATTAATACCTTCTTGGCAAACATTTCCTGATGGAAAGAAACTCGAGGTAAAATTCGATTGAGTCTTAAGTTCAATGGCAAAACTTTGATTTCATACTGCTGAATTATGTATGATGTTTTTCTAATATGGTTCATTTTGCAGGTAATGACTTGCAACCCTAGGACAGATATTTGTACCAATCTTCCAGCCCTTCGCAAACTCGATAACATGCTACTCGTGAGTATCGAATTTTGTGATAGAGATCGCACACTAGTAGTAGTTGCAGTTGGCAGAGACATTGTTAAATGATTATATTTTCTTTTGCCACAGGAAATATTAGACAGTTTCAAGGGTACAGAATTTTGGTATGTAGAACAAGGAATTGTAGCCGCTGGCGCTGATGCAGATGGTTCGGGCTCTTTTCGCAAGGCAATTCAGCGGCAAGAAGAGAAATGGTGGCTCCCCGTACCCCGCGTTCCCCCCGAAGGTCTCAGTGAGAACTCAAGAAAGCAGTTGAATCATTCACGAGAAAGCGCAAGTCAAATTCTCAAAGCAGCCATGTCTATCAATAGCATTGCTTTGTCTGAAATGGAAGTCCCTGAGTCATATTTGGAATCCCTCCCTAAGGTCGTATTTCTAACATAAATAGTATTTTTTACATACTTTGCAAGCAAGATACACATAATCCTTATGCATATTCTTTTGTCAATTAGTGACATTGTTTTGCACATTAATTTGAATTTTCATAACTATGGCCTTACTTACAGAATGGAAGAACTTGCCTAGGGGATTTTATTTACCGATACATCACATCAGATCATTTATCCGCGGTGTGCCTGCTTGATTGCTTAGACCTTTCTTCTGAACATGTTGTTTTAGAGATTGCGAACCGCATTGAAGCTGCAATTTATGTATGGCGTCGAAGAGCTCATCACAAATCCTCACCAAATCCCAACCGATCAACTACAAAGTATTCATGGGGGATTGTCAAGGACTTCATTGATGGAGATAGGAGAGAATTGCTAGCTGATAGAGCTGAAAACGTTCTAAACTCGTTAAAGCATCAGTTCCCCGGCTTAACTCAAACTACCTTGGATACCTGCAAGATCCAATCCAACAAGGTTCCATACAAATTATTATTATACATCTTATTATTGTTACATGATCTATCTCATGGCCTTTTTTTATCATTGACACATTTAACTCTTAACATTTCAGGATGTTGGAAAATCTATTCTAGAAAGCTACTCTAGAGTTTTGGAGAGCATCGCTTTTAACATCCTAGCTCGAATCGATGATTTGTTATACGTTGATGACTTGACTAAAAATTCAGATAAATTTGAATCTACATCAGTAAGTATGGTTTCTCAGAAGATTTCGCATCAGTTTTCAGTGACTATCTCAGGCACCCCACATAAAGCAGCATCTGGCACACCTAAGTTTTCGCCTGTGCCATTGATTAGTCCTGCAAGAGGGGAGATAACCCCTTTCCTCCAAAACAACAACAACAACAACTACAACAACAAAAACAAAAACAAAGCTCATCGTCGTGGTTTAGGGGTTAGAAGAGTATTGTCAAATTATCTTGGCGTAGAGACTAAAACAAAGACATGTAGCAATCCAACCGAGGTTAATTGTTCAAACCTGAATAGCAAGAAAATGGAACACACAGAACAACGTCCGAAGGAAACACGTGTGGTGGAAAACAGGACAAAATAACGAGCAAGGTTATCTCCATTGAGTGCAGAAACTAAATTCTGTTGAGTACAAAGTGTTGTAGTCATTTACCAACTTTTATTTCCTTTTCATTTGTACCATTCACGAATATTTATTCAGTAGTTGAGAAATCAAATACATAGTTATTACTAATTACTGAATTCTGAAGCAGTTGTTGGCTTGGTATTCATATTTTTTGAATTTAAATATGCTTGAAATCACATTCAAATGATATTTCAAATTTAGACATGGATACAAATACAACAATAGTTGAAGAAGTGAAAAAGATAATATATAAATAAAAGGGGGCATTCCGAGAATTGAACTCGGGACCTCTCGCACCCTAAGCGAGAATCATACCACTAGACCAAATGCCCGACAATTAATATTGTACGATAAACTATAATGATAACATATCACGTTTTTAAAGCTAATTCAGAAGTACTTAATATCATTTTGGTAAAGCTAAGACAAGCTCCGAAAAGCCCGTTGGCAGTGAGAGTGAGAACTGAGAAACAGAAATGGCAATCTCATCTTCATTCACGAGCGTACACATCACCGCCTTAGACGCGATCACAAACGTAAACTCTCTTTTCACACTCGGAGTCTTCATCGGCTTAGCATGGAACCCTAACGATCCATCCAACAACCTCAACTCCGATCCCGCCTGTACTCCAACTGCCGCCATCGCTGAAAATCTCGTCACCTTCCATGTCTACTCTTTCAGCTCCTTCCTCTTCTCAAGTCTCATAGCTCTCGCACTCAAACAAGCCATCCGCCTTTCCCGCACTTCCACCGCCGTTGCTCACATCAACCGCTCTACTCTCCGCGTTGGGATGCTCGTTTCCGGTATCGGATCTGTTTCCGGTTGTGGTTTTCTTATGCTTGCTCTTGTTAATGTTGTTCAGATTAAGCTTGGAACACTTGCGTGTGGTAGTGCTCATACTCTTGCTGCTGTTGTTCCACTTTTTATATTTGTTCCTATTTCGCTTCTCATTTACGTTACTGTTGTTTTGTACGCTTTTACTCGCTAGTTTTTTTCTTGCTATTGATTTTGGAATCAAATTATTGTTTCACTTCAACCACAGTGCTCTGTTTTTTAATTCTCTTTTTGATACTTGCAAGGTTTATCATCATGTTAGTAAAATAAGGTAATAATTTGAGATTAAATGTAATCATAGATTTCGATGTCTAACCCTAATTCATATTGGATACTCAATATGACTTTAATTAGAAGTGTAGGTGTATTACAAATGTTATGATTGTTTTGTAGGGAAAAAACAAAGATACTATGATTTGTTTGTAGGTGATCGCAACTTGGGAAAATTGAATTGGAATGGACTGGACCACTACCAATATTTTGTTCATTCATTTAATGGGAGTATTTATTTTCAAATTCAGATATATATGATGTGATCGTTCATTGTGGATGGCCTTTGATAAAATAGTGGTATGCTCTGAAATGTGGAAGTGATATTTTGATGATGAGATTGTCATCTATGTCAATACAAGTATGCTATAGCGAACTAATTGTGTGTAGAGGAAGAATTTGGATTCTTAAGTTAAGTGAGAAAATTAAGAGTTTTTATTTTAACAAACTTATGATATGATATGATATAACTACGATATCTATCTTTGATTTGTTAATCAATGGTTAATAGTATTACATACTTTATTATGTAAGCAGTTTATAGGAGCCAGATGGACGGAATTTCATTTTGTCATGAGCAATAATAGGGGTGGAGGAAAAAAATGTAAAAGACTAGAAATTGACTTCCACTATATCTGATGCGTAAGAATCACATAGCAAATGTTTGGAATGGCGTTGGCGGTCAATTTCTTGCGTCCCAATGCTTCTAAAATGAGGGCAACTGTGACAAAACAAATTAGCATATAAACGACAAAGGAGAACCAGATGCACAACTTGTAGTGATCGATGAGCTGGCTTCGACTTCATGCACCATAAGCTTTGGCCTATATAGGAGATACATAGTCTTGACCTTAATGAAAGCCTTGTCCAATTGCAGGAACATACCTACCTCAGTTAGATGCTTCTTGAGAGTGATAAACACCAAGCTTGCTGCAGCTGCCACTATGAAAGTAGAAGTGCAGCTCGCATAACACTTGGGCAAGTCTCAGTCATATTTTAAACATGTCTACACAAATGTTTGCTAACATAACATCTCTAAGATAGCAATTGTTTCAGGTTTCGGCTCCTTCATCAAGTGGTTTGCATATATCAAAGAAGATGTTTATACAAATATTTTCTCTAAGTGGCCACAGTTTTATGAGTGGAAAGCCATTTTTGACCCTATATAGAACCCAGACAACTCACTATAGATATTCAACTGATAGATTAAATAAAGTATATCAATTACTACTCATGCATCTCTTCCTTCCACCCACTCATCTTTATTAATGTAGTTTCAAACCACCAAAGACAATGCCTCTAGTCAAACCTAGCTGATGATAACAACACATCCTAATCGCCTAACCATAGTCGTTCCAATTGGGATCCAAGAAAACCTTGTCCCGACTCACTCAACATATTTTCCTACTACCTTCCTTGCTTTAGCAAAATGAGTCTATCTGCAAATGATAATTGCTTTTATAAAAATTCACCTTCAGACTAGATGCTAACTCAATATCGCCTTTAGATGTTATTACATTTCATATTTTAGTCTAATCTTGAGTAGATAAGAGAACTCAATATAATAGTGAAGTTGTGATAATCTTTCACATAATGTATTAGTCTTTTAGGTTTGACTATCTTCATGACCTTAAGTCATAACAATTAAATGCTTTTGTTAAGAATTCGGCTATAGAATGTGCTACCTATAATCTGACTTAGATATATCACTGAATATTGATCGACGAGCGAAGTTGCCAAATGGAAAAGCGTTATCATTGGGTCTATGTCGATAGTAAAATTTTATGAGTTGCAAATTAAATTGATAAAAAAAGTGCAATATAGTACTTAAGTTACAAGTTTCTCCCATCTAATAGAATAATTGTTTGGGTTGAGTTCTCTTCATAGACTCAATTCATAATCAACAATAAGTTTAAACCACTCAATTTCAATTTTCAGTTTGAGAAAAAGGTCTTTAAGGTATTTAGTATCATTTTTTGTTGTTGTTAAAAAGTTGATTATTTCTTTGTTTGAATTTAAAAGTAATTTTAGAAATACAGAAAAATATAAATTAATTTGACTGTCATTTTTGGTTTTTAAGATATGATTAAATAATTTAATTCTTAATTTTTTTCTTCAAATTAATTATATTGCATGCACTAGGAATATTTAATATTGTGGATACATAAGTCACAGTTATAAGCAATATAACCACGTATGTATACAGTGAATATATATAGAACCAGACAGCACAAAGTATATATAACAGGGTCACATGATTATAAAACAGCACTAGAATCTAAATTAAGGACAGTTATGTATCGTCATGAAACCTTTTTATGTATAAAATACAACACATTCGACAGAGACTTCAAGCTATAGCCACTGCTTCGGGTTGTCTTTTGTGTAGTATTAACTTTTATGTGCGAGATGTAACAAAAAGGACCCAACACACATGTTGCAGAAGATAGCGTTGCATGGATCATTTCTTATTTAACTAACTAGAGTGGTAGATCATTGCTAGTACTGCATATATATATTTATATGTCATCCTGCAACACTGTCAATTATTAATTCAAATGTTAGAAATCTGTGTTAAATGTTGAATCAATTATATATAGTGCCATAGCAGGACTTGAAGCACTGTAATTTTAGGTATATGAATTTCCTAGCTAGTAATTTAAATACTGAATCTCATTAAAATAGTTTAATTTTAATTTTAATTTTACATACCTAGTGTACAGTCAGGATGGTGAGTTGTGGCAGAGTGATCATGTTAATAATAAAGGGAACCTGCACAAACCGAAAATAATAAAATTTGAAACTGTGTAAATTGTGATTAATATTTGAGTTTGGTAATTAATGGACATGGAAGAAGTTTCTGACCTTTCCACCAGTTCCCTCTTGAAGCACTGCCTGAATCGCTACCGTTAGAATCATCATCGTCATCCTTATCATTCTTGATCTGCAAAATTATTAACAATATAAAAAAAAAAAATATAAAACGAGAATGAAAAAGCATATAATTAGAAAGGAGAGGATGGGGAATTAGAATATAGGAACTAACAATATGTGGGGAATGAGTGGTCTTGCAGGTAGTTGGAGAATAATTTTCTTGAGCACCATAATATATTGATGAGCTGTAATAATTGGGGCCCACAGTCTGATTATGATAATTGGTATCATCCGTAATATTCTTGTTAGACATACCTTCTTCACCTTTCTTTGAGTAATTTCCTGAAACAATTTTAAAATAGAAACTTTACTAAATAAACCCATACATTAAAAAGCGACATGTTCCCTGTATATAGACAATATTGGAGGATGGAGTTAACTGAATGAAGAAAGTCAAAGTAGGTAGCTAGGTTGTGACTTGTGAGTGAGTATAACGAACCTGGTGCTCTTCCTCCATAGTTTTTGCATCCTATGTCGTGCCTTGTTGAATCTTTCCTTCCACCCTAAATCACAGTAACACTATTATGTCTTAACTATTTATTATTCATTGGGAACTCTATTTTCTTTTTAAAAAACTATTGCCCAAAATCACACACATTGTATCTTATACCAAATGTCATATTTCATCATTTGTATTTGTGTTGCACGTATATACCGCTCTATTTAAAATTTTCTAAAATTTAAGATTTTGTTTAGTTTAAAATTTAGATTAAATATATTAATTTTTTAATGTATTTTTTCTTATATTTTGGGAGGGAGGAGATATATTGATAATTAATTAGGAAAATGTTTAATGTATACACAAAATCCATATAACTTGAATTATTTGATTTCACTGCATGAATGCATTGATTTTTATTAAAATCGGTTGTTCGATTAAGATCGATCTAATGTTCATATTTTAAGTTCGTGTTTTAGTTATTTTAAATAAAATTTAAAATTCGAAAATAAAATATTAATTGTTTGATACGTTCTGATGTACTTGATTATGTTGCAATTAAAATGACTTAAATGTCTTAATCTCGATTCATTTGATAACCTGAGAGAAATATTTAAATAAAAATGATGATGTGATAAAAATCATTTGATGATGTGATAAAAAAAATAAAAGATAAATAAAAAATAATGTGTTGAATTAAGGATAAAGATTCCCTATGTTTAAGAGAAAAAAAAGGAGAAAAAGGTAGAGAGACATTTTCTTTGTTTATCTCTTAATTCACATTTCTCTTTCATTTTTTATCTCTATTTTAATCATCACTCACACTCTCTCTGTTATAGGTACAAAAAATATTAAAGTCACTCTACTTGTTAAATTAATATGTGAAAATTAAAAGTGTTTAAATATAAAAATGGAATTAATTAAAAGGAAAAACACTTGTAACTATAAATGAAACGGTTGTAGAGCGGCCATTACTACAATTTTGACCATAACCAGAAGAGTTTGACCATAGGCCCTAACTTAAACTAACATCTAACTTCTTTAACCAATTTTTATTTATATTATACAATAGAGGAAGAATAACACACTCAAATAAAATTACTCTGAGTCACTGTGAATTTATAAAAGTTAGAGATTTTTATTTTCGCAATAATTTTATCAGCGAAACTAAACATACAATCTAAAAAACTATAAAAAAAAATGCAGGGTCACTTAGGCTACAGATATGATTATAAGATTGAGAAAAATATATCCATGCATATATACACATTAAAAAAAAGGGGGGATAAAGAAGATCATGCATACAGTGGAAGGAGGTGGAAAAATGGAGCCAAAGATGCTGTTGGAAGAAGATGAAATGGTGGAAGGATCCTTAGGACCAAAAAGATGATCAAAATTGGTAGGAGATGAGGAAGAACCAGCTCCTCCTCCAACTTTCTTTTTGTTGTTCTCCATGTCTTTTGGTACTAAAGTAAAAAATTCAGTAATTAATTAAAGCTTGTAAAGTTTTTTGAAGCTTTCTTTGTCAACCAACGAACAAAACTACTATAAAGCTTTTAGTTTGGTGAGAATCCCATAATAACGACTGAAAGATTAATGGATAAGGTTTGCAGCTAAGAAGACAAGAAATTAAAGAGATAACAATTTACGGCAGAGAGAGAGAGAGAGAGAGAGAGAGAGAGAGAGAGAGAGAGAGAGGAGAGCACGTGATGGATAGAAGAGGAGGTTATGTTTATGTGTGTGTTGGAACATGTAATGTAATGTAACGTATGAAGGGTTATTTATAAACCCAAAAACCATATAGGATGCTCCATCCCATGTGCTCTCACTCCATTTCCATCCCTTTCTTTTCTCTTTGACACATGCTTCTCCTAATGGGACCCACGTGGACATTATGACCAAATCAGAATACTCCTTCCACGTCTCATGGTCTTCAATCTTTGACTAATTTTCTAGATAATCTTAGTTATGACTTATTTTATTTCAATAATTTTTTAGGATAGTGCATAGTAATGTTATAAATGTTCTATATAAGAGTAGTCACTCATATCTAATAACTTATGGTTTTTGGTTGACATTAATGTTAAAATATCTTGCAGTTAAAAAAACGTCTGATTTATTGATGTTTTGGTCGCTCCATTGAATTTCTCAACAATAACCAATCTTTTTAATAAAATTAGATTTTATGTGAGAGAAGAGATAAAGATGAGAGAGAAAAAAGCAATGACGAGATAAAGATGAGAGAGATAAATTGCAAGAATAACAATATTAATTACCTCTGACGATATATTCAATATTACATTTTTGTCGGATATCTTTTATGTGGATTCCACCATTTCACATGCAACCCATTTTCAAAACATGACACTAATAACATAAATTTCACTAAATAAACGATTGAATATTCAAAAGAGGGTTAAATTGGTTTTGCCAACAATGATATGCAATACAAGAGGAATGGTAGTAACACTTAAACATTTTTTACAATAAATAACCTAGTTTATATAACTTATAATTAAAATCATAATACAAATCAAGACATAGTTATAAGTGATGAGTATGGTGGGTTCCATCGGTAATAACAACAGTGCAAATATATGATGTAGGAGACTCACACTTTAGGGAGATATTGTTGGATTCAAGTGTGAGTGGTTAAATTTCACAATGACGAAAACAATGTAAATATTGGCTATATAAAAGAGGACACTCATATACCTAATATGCTTTAAGATTTTTGGTGAAGATGTGTCAAAGTTTCTTATGATCCTAAAGCAATTGACTCATTGATGCTCTTGCGATCCCTCGAACTTTCCAACATTTGGTATTAGTACTTTTGGTTTGATCAAGGAAAATAAAGTTCTTAGTATGCTTTATGGTTGCAACTTTGTCTGATCTTCTACATCATAAAAGAAATGTTATATTGTAGAAATGTTGTTTAGACAAAGTTCTCTTTCCTAGGAACCTAACTAGTGCACGACTACAATATGTCAAGTTCCACTGTGAAGTTTGGGATATAAAAATTTGATGGAAGAGTCATATTTGATTTGGAAAAAATTCAAGCCGATGTTGTGATACAATCATAATTATACAAAATGTTAATTGACACAAGTGCATTGGTTGGCATTGATGCAAGGTGTGTTGAGAGATTATGTCGTGTTGGACAACTTTCTAACAAAGCCAACATGGAGGTTGCACCATAGCTTTTCAGTTGAGTTTTCAGCATGTAGAACAAATTCTTGGAGTGATTTAACTTCAAGTGAAGTATACTTTTTTATGGTGGAGTATGCTAGTTCTTTTGATCTATGATTATCGGTATAGACAATGAATGTCGAAGATGCATCATTTTCAATCAAGGTGGAGATTAATAAATTTGGTTGAAATTGAAGAATATTGGAATAAGTTCCACATATATATATATATATATATATATATATATATATATATATATATATATAACTCTAGTTCTTCATTACAAATCACATCAATCAGAAACACTTTAAGTGTGTATCTGATTTTTTTTAGCTTATACTCATGTGTTAGAGTTTTGTGAGAGATTGTTTAAATTTTTTTATCCAATTTTGGAGTCTCTGTGTTATTTTCTTGCATTTTAATTATTATTTAAATTTCTCTGTTTGTTTATTTTTTCAACAATAAGTTTGAATGTTAAATAAATTTTTAGTTTCTATACACATTTTAAAATTTGTTGTGTCATTGTAAAAAAGAAATTAATCACTACAAAATTATCTTGCAAACACTTTTAGTCTCTGTTGGAACTTCAACATATATTTTTGAATGATTTTTTTATAAATTATTTTATAATATTATAAAAATTTCTCTATAAAAAGTAATATCAAAATTGAATTTTTAAATTCATATTTTTAGTACTTTTATCTTGAGTTTATGATGTTTAAAAAGTTCTATTAATTCATCCCA
>JBBPBT010001311.1:1220431-1237586 GCA_037974875.1 Cicer bijugum | reverse complement strand
AAATTAATTTATATGCACTGTTAGTGTGTAAAAAAAATTATATTATCAATTAATTTTAATCATTAAATTATTAATAATATAATATTTTTATTATAATTAATTATAAAGTTACATGTATATGATTCTTTATGATTGGTTGACTATGTAAAACTTTTTACAAGTATCTAAATTAAACTATTTTATAAAAAAAATGAGTGAGGGAAAAATCTTGACTTTTTAAAGATCTATGAGATAGAGTTATAATTGTGGGAGTAGTGGGCAAATTTTTCATATGATTATTTGGAAGCATAATTCCAAAAGACAGAGAAAAAAAATTCCCATAAATATACTTCCAAAATTTATGTAGGGTGGAAAAAAAAACACTTCCATTTATCACACAGGCGCAATGATTTGACAAAATAATTTGAGGTATGGTTAAACCCAAGTTATAGTTGAAAGCATGTCTACATTGAAATAATCTTTATGGCGTATTGGGTTAAGTATTTTCTTCTATCCCCATATTTTTGAATTCACTAATTTAGATGTGTATTCTAAATAAAAAACACATTTGAATTTGTCAATCCAAACAAAAATTAGGAGTTTTTGAAAAAAATGAAAGGAAAAAAAGTTCAGTTGTGTTATTAGTTATTACATTGAGCTTCTAAATGGATTTCTTACAATAGTCATTATTACTACATTACTAAATTACTTTAAAAAAAATGATAGTGTAATTAATATATATATATTTTATGTATGATTATTACTAAATTACTTTTTGTTATAAATGTATTAATATTGATTTTTGTTTATTTTTCAAGATAAGTTAATTGTATTAATAAGAAATATATTTAAAAATTGAATAATAAATGTATTTAGAGTTGCAAAGAAATTTATATTTAGAGAAAAAAAAAACAATTTTAAAGAGGGGTTAAAATTAAGGAGAAAGGGAGGAATCTTTTCAACTTACAAGAATCATTTAAAATAAATGCACTTAACTTGATATGCATGGTCCTTTCATAAGATTGCTTGAAAGGGAATTGTATCAATAAAGCAAAATTTGCATGATTAGATTGCCTTTATTTTGTTAGTTAATGAAGGACTAGATCCTTATTCTATCGTTAATAAGCAGAAGTTGTAAGTTAATGCCTTTAAATAATGGTTGCAAAAGGTCACATGGTGAATGGTCAAGATATAATTTATATAGAAGGGATGTAAGAGAATTTTATTAAAAGTATATATATTGGTATGCTTAAAGAATTCTCTTCATTCTCTTAGGTTCGTTTCGGATAACTAAGGATAAGGAACTGCGTGAGAGAATTTCATGGAGAGTAAAATATTCTTGCTAAATTAAAGTACCTTTTCACATCAAATAATGTTGGGGGTTAGTATATTAGAATATGCTTCAAAGCCAAGGAAGGTTCTCTTTTCAAACTAACTCCAATAGTACCTCTTAGCCTCAAACAAAGCTTCACTCTCCCTATCTTAAAGGATAATTTCTTTTAATTTTTGGTCCTATTAATGTAATTTGCGGAATCAAATAATGCTTTACTTTTCAATGTTGAAGTTAATTTGGTTTTAACATTATCTCATAAAACAGCTCCCATTTAGTTTTTCACATGTATAGTTAGTGATGTGATTAAATATATATTTTATGTTTAGTTATAACTAAATTGTTCATTATATATATATTTAATGCTAATTTTTCACATTTTAAAATAAATTAGTAGTATTAATAAAGAACATATAACTTTTTCAATTAATCCATAATTTTATTTTTCTATACGAAAATAACTACATTTTTTATATTATTTTTTGTGACATTTACAAAGTGACTTAAAATTTGAGACCAAGGAAGTATTTATTAATTTCACTTTGACTTATACTCAGGGTATTTTGTATTTTGCTGAGGGTAGGATCCAATCGTCTAAACTAATCCAATCCAATTAAATACAATATTTATAAAAAAATTCTATTAACACTTTTCTTTTGAAAAAAAAATCTATTAATATAATGATAAAAATATAATATAGTAGTTCCCTAATAATTAACTTACATATTAACATTAATCTATTATATTTAAAATACATAAAAAAATAGATTAAATTAAATTAAAAATATTATTAAATTTGTTTTGCTCATTTAAAAATGAATATACAATAGATTAATATACTTATAAAAATTTAAGTATTAGTCGATTCGGTTTTAAACCAATTTACCGTTTAAATTTGAATAGATTTATTAGACATAAAGTCTCAAGCATTTATCGACTATCTATCTAATCGCCAATAATACCGAGCGTCATATCAATGAATGTCTCGTTATCTTCCACTAAAGAGAACATAGAATACAAAATGAATAGATTTTGCGGCACCATCACTAATCACTAATCCTATCAATTTGAAAATGTTCCACATAGCATGCATAGCTTACATGAAAAACAAAAAAACAAATAAGTCTTAGATTCCACTTGATATTGCACATAAAACACACCGAACATAGGATACAACATGCATACATTTAGCGGAACCACGAACACTAATCCTAACCCATTTGAAAATTACATAAAGCAAACAAATGAGCTTTAAATTCCACTTGATCTCCACATAAAACACAAAGGATAGCAAAGGCTATAACTAATTTATTTATTACACTTCCTATCACACATCTAATATAGTATTCTTGTCGGAATAAAATATAAATAGTAGATAAAATTTAATTTAAATACATCAATTTTTTAATTATTATTTTTTTTTTTATATTTTATTTCAGAATAGTATAAGAGCATCTCAGCTTCCAGTATATAATCACTTAACTTCCAGTTCTTTGAGAGTTCACTGTTGGAGTTGTGTTAAGGTGTCATTACGGTACTCTTAGAAAGGAACAATGTTTCACAGCAATTACTTTTTTTTTAAAAATTATTTTACATATAATAATAAATATATCACAATTGGCGGTTTACCCTATCTACTTTTACAATTTAATAATAATATAATTATAACCACTATCTTTTATTAATTTATTAATAATAATAAATTTATCATTTTTTATTAATTTATAACCGTTAACTTTTTTTATCTTAATTATTTTTATTTTAAATTAATTTTTTTATTTTAATTTTAAATTAAAATAATGTATAACACATTTAAATATCTTTCGCCACTTACCAAAAAGATAGATATCAAATTAGATATTTTCTTTCGGCTTAAATATAAATAAATCTATATCATCAAAAGTTGATTATTAAATTAATCAACTTATATTAATCTAAAGTTATTTATTTTTAAGGGAAGAAAGATTAAATCAATCTTAAACGAATTTTTTATTTTATCAAAAAACCCTCCTTTAGGATACAAGTATCAAGAGACGGCTACCTCCACTACCCCATTTAGCAAATTAAGCAATAACTAGGTTAAAGAGTTAATAAAAAATTCAGATTAAATATTTTTTTAGTTTTTATATAATTTCACTATTTTTTAGGCGTTGTGATTTTTTTTCCAACTTTTTGGCACCTAAATTTTTCTTTTATCTTTGATTTTAGACTATTGTGTGTTATTAAAATTTTTAAATTATATTTTTAGTAAAGTTTATGACATGTTGCTTTAAAATTGTGGCTGCGTTAAAGATTTTGCAAATTTTGTCATTATGAATGTTGCATAAAGATTGTTGTTGCCGTCGTGTGAATTAATCGCAATATTGCATTAATTTTATTCAAATTATTTATCTACCATATAAAGTATAATATTAGTAGCGATATGAGAAAAACTCACAATAAGAGAAGGAAGTCAAATACTGGTTAGATCTATGTTTAAAAAAGTAATTTTTATTCTTTTGGGTTGAAAAAAAAAGGATTTTTTAATTTTTGTTTTTGATATACGAGGTTTTGTCGCAGCCATTGTGCATGTAACAACGTTTTCTTTGATTTTTCTTGGATACTTTAAAAGGAAGAATAATAGTAATAGAGGTTTTCTTGGATACTTCAATACCATTTTTTCACAACTATTTTCTCGGAATTTTTTCTTTGCTAAATTTATTTTTAAAAAATTGATTATCTTAATTTTTCAACTTCATTTGGGATCTCATTGTATACTTTGAATTTGGCGTATAAATTTCAGCAATTGTATTCTTCATTCACAATACTTTTTGGTTTACAATTGGATTTTAAGTATGAGTATGAGTTTGAGTAACTTATTAATAAATTATCACTAAGGAGAATTATTCTAGACTGAACTAATGTCCATGATTGGATTCTCAAATAATAGTGCACGCAACCTAAGTTGCACCACCAGCACACGATTGCTCACCCTCTCACTCCCTTTCTCCTAATAATAATGACTTGAACATTGGAATGTTGCTGTTGCATGTAAAACACCCCTTACTAAGGACATTGTCATCATCCTATCCTCTGCCTCACTCAACCAACTTCGGTTGTTGTACATCAAGTATACACCTCAGATCAAGAACATTGTAGGCATTGGACCTTGATAAAATAGTGGGAATTTTCTTTCTTAGATTGTGCTCTTGGTCTTTTGAATGTATGAAGCAAATTAATTTGCAAAGGTTGTACTACTCTAATATGCTTTACTTTGTGATAAAAAAAAAGAATTATAGAATCTAGAAGAAATTTATAAAAATTCGTCAAAAAAGAAAAATGCGATGTAAGAATAATTTCTTTAGGCCGACAAGTTAATTAGATTGACATGTGCTTATGAAGTGTTTGGTGTGAACAAGAAGAACAATAGGATGGGTAAATGAGAAAAGAATAGAATTTTAGAGAGTTGTGCGGCCCAAAACAAAAATATACTGACTATCAACAAAAGAGTGGACCTACGTTATTTACTACATACACCCCCACACTTTTAATCTTTTCATTCACAGCCGTGTCTTGCACATTTGGAAAATCATAACTGACATAATGTACTCATATTTGGAAAATAATTATTTGTTGTGTTGCACAACCATCATCAATTATGCTGGTCAATCAGCCAAACTGACTAATTTTTTGTTTATATACTTATTTTACTTTTTATGCGATTTTTATATATGTATTTAAAGAAATTATCTCAAGTACGTTGACTAAGTATTTAAAATATCTTTACACCTTTTATGATGGATCCATGTTGTAAAGAATTAGTGGCCACATATGTATTTTTTAATGGAGAAGTCAACTCGTCAATTGACTGATCATTTTATTTATACCGTTGAAAAAAAAAAGACTGAAACTGCTCGAAGATTGGAAAACGAGTGGTTAGGTTGAGCTCGAGAAAGACAAATGTTAAAATGTGGAAGAGACACTTAGGCGTGTGTCAAATATGTGATGGGAATATGATGTAGACCAAAAATGAATTTTTCTAAAAAGAAAAATTAATAATTTTTTTAATACAAATGAGACTCTTTCTAATTGCAAATTAATAACATCAAAATTATAGATTTTAAATAAAAAATAATAATAATAATTTAGTATATATATATATAAGGTAGACATCAGATTTTTAAAATATACAATAAAATTAATTTTTAATTATTTATCAAAATTATTAGTATGAATTTGAACGATAGAAATGATATTCAATAACCTTATACTTTATCAACTGAATTAACATATAACAATAATTAAGTTTATAATATAATCAATAATATCATATATATTTAGTTTGGAGACTTTTTTCTTTATTAAGTAAACCCATTTGTTTTAATATTGATATTTTACGTAGTTTCACAAATATTAATATTGTCAATATTTCCATGGTTTGCATACGAGGTTGGAGCAAGCAGCATCCCAAGTATTTATGCACTCCCCACCTTTCCCATCACAACATTTGCAAACAAGACCAAGAGTCGAATATGCTTCACGCTTTGAATACCCTATATATTAATCAATAAATAAATGTTATACATCCTCTCAATTATATATATATTGAAGCAAAATGCATAAGAAATTAAAAACAAATAAATTAAGAACACTTTGTGTAAATGTGCAGCTACGGTGGAAACAATTTTACGGACATTGTATCAAGGATTCCACAATAGTTATATTATGATACAACTTTTGTGGAATCGTTGACTAGGTAATGTAATACACTTAAAGATTGAGAGAGGTTCACCTTTGAAATGGTTTTCTTTCATGTGGATGGTAAGAAACTTTTTGGCTTCCACACCATTTGGAATGAGTGATAACTTAGGAGCTATTATTATTAGCAGAGAGATAAAAAGTACAGTAAACCAATTTTGTGTGAGCATTTTTGTGATAAGTGACCACACCATATAAAAGAGCAAATTAAATAGATATACGAAGAGCTTATAAGTTACTTGCTGAAAACAAATGGTAGCGGAGAAAAATATAATTTGGAACAAAATGAACTTTTGAATGTGTTTATTTTTCTTCTTTATAAAATGTGGAAAATCACATTCTTATTCCTTTGTCCTATTGACACTCCAAAGAACTTCTAGAATCGATTATGTAGTAGCTGCTGCATATTTACGTGGGTTTTCTTAGTAGAATTTTTAATGAGAGAGTAGTCATATCTTTTAAGATTTTTTTTTTTAGTTTTGGTATAGTTTTTTAAGATTTTTGTATTTTATTTTATTTTTTAATAATATTTTTTATTACAGAAAATTATAGTTATTGAAAATAATACTTTTCTACCTTCTTCCCTTTTACTAAAAAATATTGAAAATAATTAGTTATTGAAAATTATTATTAATATAAATTATAATATATTTTTATCAAACATTACTTAATTAAATATAACAGTAAAATTTTAGATTTTAAATTCGAACTCATGATATGACATTCAATTTAATAAGATCAATATTTACCGATTGAATTAGAATTTAATTTTGGATTTGATTATTCTATTAAATCAATAAGAAGTATCGGTTTTTTAATTATTTAATAGCTACACCGGGTTAATATAATCTAATCCTAAAAACATAGAAACATAGACTCCTATGAAAGTAATTCACCTCCCATCATTGTTCTCTCAAATATATTCTCTTGAATTTTAAAGATACGTTACATCGTTCATGGGCATATTTTAACATGTAAATATGCTATAACTTCTGCTCTCTCGGACTTAATTATAAACAAACATACAAAAAAAGTTCAAATATCAATTCATTTCAAATATAAACAAATATCAATAAATTTTATACACATTTAATGATACTGTTCCAAAAACATATTTGTATTAATTCTTTAATGTCGTAGAAAATGACCATACTAATTAGAGATAAATTAGCAATTGTATTTATTTTACACGAAAAAGAAAATAAAAAATAAATGCATGGAACATGTGTACATGGAGTATGTTCATCAATTTGAATATGCCCCAAAAGTTACTCTAATCTACAACATGTAACATGTGTACATGGAATTTATTCATCAATATGAAAATAGAATAATTGAAAATGGAATCGTCCTGTCTTGTTTTCATAAGTCAACGACGAAAACGATAAACAAATTCTGTCATCTTGCAATCAAGTTTTTAAAGTACATAAAGAGTGGGTTATCCTTTTCTTAAAATACGACCCAAAAGAATGAAATGTTTAGACTTTTCAAAAAATCTTAAATGTAGTAAATATTTAACATTTTTAACTATGTACTTTTTCTATCTAATAGTGAATGTTAGTTTAATAAAAAATAATTGTCTCAAAATAAATATTATTTTTAATTTTTAATATAATTTTAATTACTTTTTTAGATGTATTATTCAATTATTACTATACACACCACTTTTAAAATATTAATTTTATTTCATATTTATGATAATAAAAAACAAACTAATGGTTGAATTTTTTTTTTTAATAAAATGACTATTATTTTTTTTTATAAAATAATTTAATATACATGAAATAATTAAGCAAATATAACACTAATTGTAAACATATGGAATACATATGAAGAACTTATAGATCAACTATGCTATTTAATACCGATTTCAACATTCACTTTTCAAAAAAGTCAAATTCTCCTATAAATATTGAAGATAAAAAATTTATATGATCTAATTTTGATATGATACTTAGAGACAAACTAATCACATTTTATATATTCATGTTTGTAATTTTTTGTACTTAATCTAATTAAGTTATCTTCGAAGTGTTAGTTTAATAATAAAAATTTGATACTATAATTCAAATCTTATATATAAAATTATTAACAAAACCTTTGTTACTAATAATTTTTTTAATGTTTTTTTATTAACTTTTTAATAGTAAAATGGTTTTGGTTGGTTGCAATGATTTAAGACAAAATGTGAGGTCAAAATAATTGGATTAAGAATCTCAATCTGCGTGTGTACGACGCCATAACAAACATATAGCTCAAATTTTTGGGAGTGATAAGAAAGTTAGACAGCAAGATGAAATAAGGATAGACCCGACATGAACCCTTTGTCAAAAAAATGGGAGAGAAATGTGTATACACACCACCATGCATATTTTCACAATACCTTTTTTATTTATCCCTTTTCCCTACCCGTAACCAACTCATCAATATCATTATAATTTAAATTTAAGGTTAGATAAATTCTTATTATCTATAAAATTTCAAAATTTAAATTTTATTATTATAAAAAAATTCATATTTTTTAATTCTTACAAAATTAATATACAATAACTTTTTAATTTAATTTATATACAATGACATTGTAAAATCACAACTATGAATGATTATGATGTAATGATATTTTAGGATGCTAGTGCATAGTAATTAAACTTATAACTTTTAGTTTATTGAAATGTTGACACATATTTTTAAATAATTTTTTTTACATATTTACAACATTATAAAAAATTTGTCCATAAACAAATAAATTCAAAATTAATTTTTTTGAATCTATACTTTTATTTATTTTATCTTGAATTTATAATATTTAAAAAATTCAAATTTAATTTATCTCAAGTTAAAATACAATGAGTATATATATAAAACAAATAGAAATATCTAAAATACCTTTACTACTAATATATAATAACATTATCTAACATAGATCCCAAAATCAAACCAAACTAAACAACACCAAACCAAACTAAACAAAGAGAGAAGCAACCAAATAGATGAACCACATGAGAGAAGAGCAAACAAATAGAACAATCAATATAGAGAGAACCAAGAAAACAAATCACTAGAGAGAGGATCAATCAAACAGAAGAAGCAACATAGAAAGCAACAACACAGAAGAAAACAACCAAAGAGATATGAGAGACAAACAATTAAATTACCAACCAAATCAGTAAAGAACCACAACAATTGAAATCATGTGAACCAACAGATGTAATTTCGCCGATTCGACCGTTGAAGACGAAGACCTGAATGTTTCAAACCTTCTATCTAAAATGCAGCTCAATCCAACGGTTAACGAATGCGCAATCGATGTTTTTGTGAGACTGATTTAACAAAATCGAGAATCGAATTATTCTTCTCCTTTTTTTTTTGTAACACTCCGGCCATTCCCGTTACCGGCGATGCTACTCATGATCTTCTCGCCCCCCCTAACCACTCAGTTGAAAATAGCGAGATTTTGTCTTCCGTAGGATTTGATCCTAATACTTGGGGATAAGTATCGTCTCCACGCATATTCCACTACCAAAATAATTTCTCTCTTCTTTAGAGTAGATACCAAAATCAACCAAAGCTCTGATACCATGTTAACAAAATAACAATAAAAAGAGGAATAAGAGAGACAACCAAAAAACAACCATTCTAAGGTTTCATAACATAGAATAAACTAAACTTGAGTTAATAGAGTTACAATAAATATATATATAAAATAAATAGAAATATTTAAAATACTCTTACTATTAATATATAATAACATTATCTAACATTTATAATTTTTCTATAAAAATTAAAATTAAAATTTTAAATTTTTTGAGAAACTAAAATTTATTTAACTTTATAATTTGTAAGCAAGGCATGAAGCCATCAAATAGTCTATCAGTGGAGGTGACAAATGAGATCATTCTTCGAGAGAATATATGCCATCAATTTAGACGAAGCCCGTGAGATGATATTTGATGCTGACAATTTTGGTTGACCAATTGATGCTGACAATTAGGAGTTCACCTAAATTGATAATTAATTAAAGTTGATACCTTTTTTTTAAAAAGTAGAGAATTTTCTTTTCTCTTTAATTTTTTATAGTTAAATAACAAAATTTAGAATTTCGTTTTTATTCCTATAAAAAATTATATTTTTTATTTCTATAAAATTATTCTGATAATAGTTTTAATCCACACTAAAATTAAATATATTTAATTGTTATTTAATTTTAATTTTTTGTATGTATGTTTCACAAATATTTAAATTTCTTAACATAAGATGAATTAAATATGAAAATTTAAATTCGATAAATTCAACATAGAAGTTGTAAAAATATGCAACTAAAACTGAATTTCTGAGATATTTTTTTGAAATAATTTTTTACAATACTAGTAATATGTTTGTAAAAAAATTGTTCAAAAATATATATTAACATTCCAACATAAACTAAACTTTTTACAAGATAATTTAGTAGTGACTAAAATAATGTAATTTCTTTTTACCAAAATTAAAAAAAAAATTAAATTTTATTGTACTAAAATTTAGAATTTTAAAATTTTATAGAACTAAAATATATGTAACCATTTTTTAAGATAATTCAATTTTAACAAAACCTAATAGTACATTATAAATTCGCCAACATTACATGAATTACTAATTAGTTGCTTAGTTGCAAGATTTACATGTTTTTAATGCGAAGTCATATACAAAAAATAGGCTATTTGGTTTAATGGATGGGATATGAGAGGATGTGAGCAATTTGAATGGAGGAGAATGTAGAGACATGATTAGTTCAAAGGAGGGGAGGAAGATGAATTTTTAATGATGTTGTATTTGATTCAAGGAGATCAAAGAAATTTTAAATGTTTTTTTTTATTATATTGAACTTTTTTCTTGTTCTCCTCTTTAAACTTCTCAAAATAGAGGAAGAACAAAATTAACTTAAGGATATGTTTGGTTCAACGAAGAGGAGAGAAAAGTAGTTTTAACGGAGAAGAAGGAAGAGAAAGAGATAAAAATGTGTTTGATTAAAAAAGAGGGGAGGTAGAGATGAACTTTAATGCTTTGTATTTGATTCAATAGAAAAAGAGAAATTTTAAGTGATTTTTTTTAGTTATATTAAGTTCATCTCCATTTATCCAAATCTCTCAAAATGGAGGGAGACTAAGATGAGCTCTAGAGGAGATTTTGACCTCTTCCCTTCTAAAAATTGAACTACACACATTTCATTTAAAATATTTTCTCCATTCTCCTCTCCACTATTTGCTTCATATTATATAGACTTTTCTCCCATATAACTAAAAACACAAAAATTTAAAAACCTCCCTTCCAACTATATATATATATATATATATACACATAAGTCTAAAACCATCTTGCAATTTTTTTTATAACAAAAATACTTATAATTAAATAGAAAGAATTGAAAGAACAACAACTTCTCACTTAATAATTTTAAGATAATTTTGTGAAGAAAATTACATTGTTGACAAATTTAATGTCAAAATTACTTTTGTTATTTTCTTTTATTGATATTGATAACACTTGAATTCATATTCATTAAGTACGACAAAAAATATTCACAACTTATAAACATCCACACCATAGGGATTGGATGGGTGCGAGTACAACTACTGACACATTAGTAACCATCTATTTATGCACACCCGCACAACCGACGCGCACGCACGCATACATAATTTAAACGATTCAATATAATCTTTAACAATTTAGTTTAGTTCAAACATACGTAACAAATACAAATATAGATACTTAGGTATTAAGAGAGTACGATTACACGATGAAGATTGATACCCATATAAGTATGGACTCACGTATTAAGTATGTGTATTTTTTCAAATCATGGATAACAGAATGTATATTATAGTACCCTATGTATTGATTAAAGAGTATTATGTATAGACAAAATTGGTACATATAAAGGAATAGATTTTTTGGGTGGCTATAAATCCTTAATTTGTCCCTAGTAACCTACTAAGTGTTTAATTAATATGGTTACAACTAACACAATACGGAGTCTCAAGATACAGGAGCAACATGTCAGATGCACCACTATTACAAGAGATCGTTATAGAAGAAAAAAAGAGCAAGTACAATGCAGGACACTCAATAAAATTGACACTCCAATTAAAGGAAGGATCACTAAAGCCAGAGACACTTTTAACATTTGTTCACATTCAAAGGGGACAAAGTTGTCTCAACTGTTTAAAAGGGTAGTTTTATTTGGTTGCATTGTTTGTGTAGTGTTAATGCCTAGTGACGTAAATAGTGGTTGATGGGAACATTGAGCTGTGCCAATTGTGTTCATACAAATTAACGGATACTGGTGCAGCTAGACGGTTTAATTTTGAATTATTGTGGAAATATTAAAAAATGATGGTTTAGGTGATGTTACAGGATGATTTAGAAATTTTATATGGTTGAGTGGCAATGTTGTTACAACAACAAATGAACTCAATGAAGGAGCTCAATGATGTTACCTATGGCTATGAAGGGTTAAGTAAGTTATATGTGTCTTTGGTATGATTATTTTTGGTTCTGTTACACAGCTTTGGTATAAGCTATTACTTTTTTGCTGCTGTATTTTGTTTTGTCGTCGTGGTGTTGGGCCACCTACTCGGCCCAACCTAATGGCCTAGTAGTTTTATTTCTTGAGTTTGAAGATGGTTTTACTCTATACTCACATTTAACTTTTATTCCACAAATGTAAGGAAATAATCTTTTCGTCTTCGTATAAATCTTTAAAAGTTGTAATTTTTTACCATTCCATTATTTAACAATTTCGGTAAAAAATGAGTGATTGTTTTTTTAATTATCGAAAAACTTTTTTAAGTTTTCTAGTATACAATATATACTCTAAATTTTTTTTTTCTAGTTTCTCCAATAAAAAAGTTGCACTTCAAAAATATTTTTTTAAACTTTTTAATAAATAAGTTACACTTGAAAAAATATTTTTCAAGTTTTTCGATAACTTCTAAATTTTTTTTTGAACCATATATTCTAATTGGTTTGGAAATATTTGAATGGTAAAAAAATGAATTTGAATTGATAAAATAATAAAAAAATATATTTGACATTTTTAAAAATTTGGGAGCATAGCTAAAAATGTGGGATATAAGGTGAATCATTCCACTTTTATAAGTCTTATTTACTAAACATCTCTACAATACCTTTGACAAACCTAAAGCTTAGTAAGAAAGAGGCTTCCAAAAAAAAGTTGTTAGAATTAGAGACAACATCAGTTAATTGACTTGGTTCCTTCCTAGAAACTAATGGTGTATAAGACTTAATTCTTCTAAGAAATCAATTTTGATTTGTAAGTAATGAGATGAGTTTAACTCAATTTTTTTAAAAAATAAAAATAAAAAATAAGGATAAGATAAGGATAAAGTAGAAAAAAAATCGAATTATTCCTTGGGTTATCAGGTGCATCTCAAATTATTTTAAGAATAAATGTTTATTTTGTATTATTATTTTATATTATTATTGATTCACTATCTCTAAAATAATTATCAATCATATAACTAACTTTATAATTTATAATTTGTAAAATGATATTATGAGTTACTAATCTTGAATGAATTAACAAGTGATAATCATATGTGATTTATTAAGAGTTTTTTTATGTTTAATTGTTTTTTTTTTAAAAAAAAAATTAAGAATTACTATTTGGTGTCTTTAAACCAATATGATCTCGTTTTGTCTTTAATGAATCTACAACTTATTCGGTTAAGAGACGACCGAAAATTTAAAAACTATCTTAATAAAATATTATGATCGAATAATAGATACACAAAATCTAATATAATCCGCCATCTGTACACATCTAATAAAAACTATTAAATTGAGTGAAATAAAATTTTATTTTTTAAATTTAATGGTGCATATAAATGGTACCTCAAACAGTTGCCATAGAGAATCTACATACCATGTAAATTTAATGAGACATATATCATTAAAGATTGGAGTCGAGTGGATTAAAAATCTCAAACCATCTAATATTAAAATAATCTATAATTATTTGACACGATAACAAAATGAAATCTAAAAAATGAAAATGAATTTTGTTTAAATATATCTTTAAGCAATTTTATCTTTTTAGAAAATAAACTGCCGGTCTAATTAATCATTAATAAAAATTATTGATTTTATCATTTAAATTTATGATTGTAACTTCTATCAAATAATTATATAATAAATGATTAACTTTAACTAACACTATAAAATTATTTATACTAACGGATCATTATACCTTCACGGACCTTGCTAGATATTTTTGATAACAAAATGATTTTAGTTTTTAGTTTTAGTGAAATAACAACAATAGACAATGCTTCATATATATAAAAATAAATAAATAAATAAATAAATATTGCAAAGGTAGAGTAATTAATTTGTACTATTTGGTAAACAAAATTGGAAAAAAAAAAAAAAAAAAAAAACGGTGGCGATGGATGTTCACGAATGGGCGTCCAAAGTGCCTTGTTGTCCGTTTATTCTGTTTGTGTTCACTCATTGTTAGACCTTTCAAAATTGATGCCTATTCTTCACTCTCCCTTTCCCAATCCATGTATTATTCTCTCTCTTACACCATCTTTTTACGGTTAGTGCCATTTCTATTTGGAATTTAATTTAATCTGCTACATTTTGATTATCGTGATTATTGATAACTTTCCAATTCCATATGGGGTATAGGTATTGGGTGGTGTCGAATATATTGAAAATAACATAATATGGCATACAAAGTAGACCATGAATATGACTATCTCTTCAAGATCGTACTCATCGGTGATTCTGGTGTTGGAAAATCAAATATACTCTCCAGGTTTACTCGAAATGAGTTCTGTTTGGAGTCTAAATCTACCATTGGTGTTGAATTCGCTACCAGAACTATACAGGTTCATCTTTTTTACCCCTTTTTTTTTTGTTAATTTCCATTCATGAGTTGGTATGTGATCAAAAGAGTTAACTAATAATCCAATATTGTAATTATGAAAAATATGCATATCTTAGACCCTTTATTCAATCTGTTTTAGGAATAATTTTTTAATGGTCGTACGTAGGTCCAGATCTCTTACGAGAATTGTTTGAAAGACTAAAAACCAAAAATAGTGGTATTTACTAACAACCCACATAATAGAGTTAGTCAATCAATATGGATTGATATGAAAAATAAATGGTTTAATCCTCTTTTTTTATATTCATGGAACCAAGAGATCCATGAATAGAGATCACAATGCATAAGATACAAATGAAATTATTTTGTATCTTAAATCTAACCCACTCAGGATCTTGAATCCGCCACTAGTTGAATTGTATCCTATGTGAAGAGTTAAGTAATAATTCCTTCAATTTTATACATGCAATTGTTTGAAACAGGTGGAAGGGAAAACAGTGAAAGCACAAATATGGGACACTGCAGGTCAAGAGAGGTACAGAGCAATCACAAGTGCATATTACAGAGGAGCTGTTGGTGCCTTATTAGTGTACGACATAACCAAGAGACAAACATTTGAGAATGTACAAAGGTGGCTTCGTGAACTAAGAGACCATGCAGATTCCAACATTGTTATTATGATGGCTGGAAATAAATCTGATTTGAATCATCTAAGAGCAGTATCTTCTGATGATGCTCAAAGTTTGGCTGAGAAAGAGAGTCTTTCATTTCTAGAGACTTCAGCATTGGAAGCTTTAAATGTTGAGAAGGCTTTTCAAACCATTTTGTTTGATATATATCAAATTATAAGTAAAAAGGCACTTGCTGCACAAGAGTCTGCTTCTACTACTAGTCTTCCTCATGGAACTACCATAAATGTTTCAAATATGTCTGGTACTGTGGAAAAGAAATCTTGTTGCTCAAATTAACAGGGTATAATATGTAGAAAATTACAAGATGAACAATCTTTTTAGGGAATTAATCTTTCCTTCTTTTTTTTGTATTTCACAAAACACACAAACTACATAAGAAAATAGTTGCTATCTTTGCTTAAATTTTCTTTTTAGTTTCTATCAAAGATAAAAAATGCAATTATCTTTTAAAAAGTACGACAGAAAAAATAAAAATCTTAGTAGCGAGCAATGTAACCTAAGAAAGTGAATACTGATTCTAAAATGCATGGATTGATTGAAATTTTGGAGTATCTTGTTTATGCAGTAAATTTGTAGATGTGATTAAGCATTGTGAGTGTAGTTTCTTATTGTTGTCCCTAGTATTACTCTTTTTGTTCCCTGTATATACTTTACATGTATTACTTTTTATTTCCTTTCCTAAGTATAGGTACTATATACGTGATGTATTAGTAATATTGGTTTAAAGGTAAATATTAACGTGTAAATCAATATAATTGGATAAGAGTAGTTATAACTAACAAGTTTTAGAGGTTCTTGGTTAGTTATTATTCACGTTTATTCAAAAGAGAGCTATGTTTTCCTTACAAAGGTTTTACATATTGGCTGTAGACTCAAAATATGGAAGTACACCCAAGATTTTGAATTTTGCTTACTTTAAGTCATAAATTAGTAAATCAATTGTTTAAAAACAATTTTTGAATGATCATGCATGTGCATATCAATCATTTTTTTTTATCCACATTTGATATTCCTTATTTCATTCTAAAAAATAAATTGTTCACCGTAGATGAGTATAAAGATTCCACTTTGTTTTAAGTTGCGTCTTCTACATGCAATAAAAAAAATAGACTTGATAATTAATCGCATCTTTATCTAGAAATACGACCTTTTATATATATATATATATATATTAAGTGATTAAAAAAATATGATTTATAAATTTATAATAATATAAAAATATTAAAATTAATAAAAAGAATACAAAAAAATTATAGAAATTGAATAAAGTTGTCCTTAATATTGAGACAATAATTTGAATTATGATGGAATAGCTTATTTAATTTAAACAACATTGAACTGAATTACATCACTTATCTCCTATTCATGTTTTCAAAATTATTATTTTACTTATATACTTAATTATCTATAACATTTTTTATTTGATTTTATTTTTATCATGGATTGATATTTTTGCTCATAGTTATTTTTACTTTGTTAGTTATTTCACATATGTGATTAATTATCTATAATTTTTCGAATGGA
>JBBPBT010001311.1:1199918-1213318 GCA_037974875.1 Cicer bijugum | reverse complement strand
AAAATGTTTTGCTCAATTAAAGGTCTTTTTCTCAAGCAAATGATTGAATATTCTTGAATAATTCAATAATGAAATAAAAATCTCTTTCAAAATATTGTTACCAAAATGGGTCTTGGAACATAACATGTTTTGCTCAATTAAGGGTCTTTTTCTCAGTAATGATTGAATATTCTTGACTAATCAAGAATGAGATAAAAATCTTTTTTAAAATATTGGTACCAAACTAAATCTTGACAAATAACATGTTTTGCTCAATTAAGAGTATTTTTCTCAATCAGATGATTGAATATTCTTAACTAATCAGAATGAAATAAAAATCTCTTTCAAAATATTGTTATTAAATTGGGTCTTGACATGTAACATATTTTGTTCAATTAGAGTCTTTTTCTCACGCAAATGATTGAATATTCTTGAATGATTCGAGATAGAAATCTCTTTTAAAATATTAGTACCAAATCAAATCTTGGCTCATAACATGTTTTGCTCAATTAAGGGACTTTTTCTTCGTGTAGAAGATTGAATATTCTTGCCTAATCAAGAATGAGAAAATATAAGTACCAACATGTGTGAATTCAAATACTTTGCAACAAAAATTCCAAATTTACCATAACTAACAAAAAAAGAAGTCTTTAAAAAATTGATGCAAAACAGAGTTCGAATATTGCGGGACAAAAACGTTCAAGAAGGCTAGGGTTATGGGTTGTGTACTCCACAGCCTTTTTGAAAAAAGATTTCGTCTTGATTCTTTTTCTTAAAGAGAAGATTGAATGTTCTTAAACAATCAAGAATGAGAAAATGGATATCCCAACTACAAACCAGACGGGACAAAATTTGTTGAAATGAAGTTTCAAAATCGTGTGACAAACGTAAAAAGTGTATTTCAAAACGTTGGTACCAAATAGGGTTTTCAGAAACAAGCGGAAGATTGAAATCAAGAATGAGAAAATGGTTTCCTGCAAACAGAGTCTTGCAAAAGTGAGGGACAAGTACGTCATGAAATAAAAACGTAACTATAACGTGTAATGGCAAAAGGAGTATATGTTTGTTGTTTATAAAGCCTATCATGTTGGGCTTAGGTATTTTAGTGGAACTTGGGTCTAGGCCCACTACTGAGTTATAGCTATTCGACTCTTTTTAACAAATGGTTATACAAAAAGCAACCAAATATTTTTATAATAAAAAAGAAACAAATGGTTATATCCGAACCAAAAATTTGATGGTTAGATTTTTAAGTAATTAGAAAAAAAAAAATTTAAAAATAATTTTATGTTGATTTCTTAAAATAATAATCTTACATTAAAGGAACCGATTAAAAATTTAATGTCATTAGATATAATTTTTTTCATGATAAACCCAATAATAAGTTTATAGACTTGATCACATTTTTATTAGTTCGACTATGTAATTATAAATTATCAACTCAATTATAAATTAAATTTATTAAATATTTTAATTAATTAATTTTTTAACTATAAATTATCAATTTTTAGCTAATTTTTTAGTTATCAATTTACTTTTTAACTATAAGTTTAATTTTATCAAATAGAGTTGAAGTCTAGAATTTTTTAGAAGCTTATTTATCTATAGAAATTTTATAGTTAATAAATTTCTAAGAAATTTATTTGAAAAGTTTTTTAAAACTCAACTCAATCTATTTTAAAATATAGCTAAACAAAATTTATAATATAATTATATTACATTGTGTACACTATATTAAATCATAAATATATTTTCTATGTCGAGTGAATCAAACCTTTGATTCATAACGTGTTTACGTAAGAATCTAATAAATAATATTTATAAATATTTAAAATATGAATACTACAATTTAAATAGTTAAACTCAAATAATTAATAAATTTATATAAAGGGTCATTTATTCGGGAGAAACTAAATTTGAACTTTGGTTGAAGCAATTCTTAACTTGATTGTTTTTTTGTTTACAAATTATTGACTTAACTTTACTTACTTCTTTTTCAAATTCTAAATTACTAAATCTGTTTTCTCTAGTAATAAGAGGGATAAGACAAATATGCAATCAACAAGTGTAAATAAATTGCAATACTATTTAATGTTTAATTATCACATCATTTCTGTTTTGTTATTTGCACACTACCTTTTTGTCTGAAAAATAAATGATAAAGAAGGTGCATGTTATAGGATGAGTGTTATTTATTTATCGCATATACAAATAATTAAAAAGAAAACCATGTGCACATATAAGAAGGAAAAGCATCAGATACACGAAGAACATTGTGTTGAATTAAAAGACATGCATAATAGTAGTGAATTTATATTTGGACATTCTTATAGAATCTTATAGAACACACCTTCCCCTCGGAGACATGAAATGGCAGGAGGAGAAACTATCCAACATTGTGTGTTGGAATTAAATCAATCCAACATCAAACACTACAATCCAAACTTCTTCAAGAAGTTGTTCTTATTACAGTGGGAACTGACCAGTTAAACGAATATGCTCGAGAGTACAGCGTAAACCGTAGCTATTAACAGCTGCATTAGCTGATCTAAAGCCTCCACCATAAGCTGGGGAAGAATCATTTGCAATCTGGTTCATGAAAAATTCACCCAATTTATTCTCAACTTTGGATTTCACACCTTTCTTCGATGAGAAAGAGGAGGAAGAAGAAGCTGCTGATGTTGATGGCATGGTTCTAGACCCTGACATCACTTCTGCATCAAGCCACATGTAAGAAAGAACCTGACAAATACCTTCCTCTACTGCAGGATCAAGGTTGCGGTAACCTGCTTAGTTTAAAATAAATTGATGAGATGAAAATAAAATCATGCAATAATACTAATGAATTTGATGCCAAGAAAAAATCTAAATGTATATAATGTAACAACCTTTAAGGCGTAACCAACCATGCATCAACTCATGGGCAAGGATAGCACCTGTGAGTAACCTGTATCCCATAAAAATCATAGAACAATTGTTAAAAAGTCTTAACATCATCAAACAAGCATAAAGTAGCATAATAGCATTGTCTCTGTCATTGTCTCTCTAATTAGAGAGGGGCAAAAAGAGAAGTTTCCATTGTGTATTAAATATTAATTACCTCGGAAGACCATAGAGAACAAGAATAGCTGTAACTTCACATTTTCTAATCAGCTTTTGAGGCTGAGTTCGCATACCCATTAATCGATGGCCTCCAATTCTTGACCATCTATGGACCTGAAACAACAAAAAATCAGAAATAAGTGGAAGTGCATGAAAGCTTCCACAATCTACATTCTCTAATCTGATAAAACAAAAGTTACACCGAAACATCTTATTACATTAAATCATTTCATTTTCTCAATTATTAACATGTTAGTGTCGTGTTTGGTGTCTATGTTTGTGTTAGTGCTTCATAGAAAGCAAAAGGGTTAGAAAATCATACACTGGTGACAGTCTGCTCTTCTGAAAGGCACAAGCCTCTTGTTTCTGGCAGGTGATGGAAACCCTGGTAGAAACCAATTAGAAAGAGTAAGAAGAATTGCATTAATTCCTATATGAATGAAAAACAACAAATTGATGGTTCATTACATTCTTCTCTCCAACAATGGCTTCATTAAGTGCTTCTCTCCCAACTAGAAGCATGGGGATTTGTTGATCGATTCGCATATTCATTCCTTCATAATAGTCTCTAATAGCATGATAAAGAGGTTGGCATTCACCAGTATCTGTTATAGCAGATTCCATGCACTCAAAACACAAAATCCGTCCATCTTCCAATCTAAAGTATCTTTCGCCGCGAGACTTCAAGGAGAAGATAATTAAAAGTATATTTCAGAAAAGGAGAGAAACGTATAGAAGAATGTTATTTCCATTATCTTAAAAAAAAAATATATATTAGTACCTCTAATCTTTCACAGCTACAACAGCGAGCTGTATTATCATATTCATGAGAAGGACAATACTTTTGGTTCCAATAGGGATGACATCTATACTCAATCAAACCAGAAGCATTTATTGGTATCTGCAAGTGAAATAAATTATCATGTGTTAAACATTATATGTCAATCGTAATAGGCACACATGATATGATGTTTTTTACTTGTCTTTTGATATATCAATGGAAAGCTCTAATGCCATATCATATGATTAGTTAATGTGAAAAACAGAACTTCTACAATCTTCCAAGTGTTCATAAATGAATGAATATGGTGCAACTGTTTTAATGATGAATACAATTTCAACACATTTCAAATGTCATAAGAAGACTATTTGGTTCTGTCATCATAACTAGTGCAATGGTCACTTATAAGGTATATCCAACTAACTGAACTTTAATGATCTTATTTTTTGAAGAAAACTAATAACCCAAGTAGGAGAATGTGAATACAAAAAAGGAAGGGGAAGACTAACTTACATAATGATGGCAAACTTCACATTTAGGATGAGACAATTCTTTAAAACAATACTTGTGATATGGATGCTTCCCTGACAAAGAAAACTTGGATCAAAAGAAACAAAATGCGGTAAGAGAGGGATAAAAGAGAAATGTTAAAATCAATGCTCTTGTAACCACTGCTTTGAAAGTGTAAATAACACAAATTTGTGGGGAAGTGTTGAAGTATAATACATGTATGAGTGCATCTGCATGTTGTGCCAGTGTAAATGTGTGTTAAGGCTTGAAAATAGATGATATCAATATCCTCTAAATCTCAAGAGGCTCAAATTACCTCGCGCTCGGTAATAGGTTGATGACAAGAGTGACACCGAAAGCAATCCGGATGAAAGTAACTATGTTCGACTCCCAAACAATTTCCATAGAATATCTCTTGGCTGCACCCTCCACATATTCGGATATGTGATGGCATACTGCACATTATCATTTGTAAATAAGTGATGAAGCAAAACAATCATAGATTGATTTTATTGAAAAACATAAGAAACAATTCAGCAGCACATCCATAACAATGAAATCAAAACTAATTACATAATGTATGTTTAAGTGAGTAAATAGAGAAATAAAAGGTTATTTCAAAATTCTGTTCAGATTCGATACTTCGTAATTTATGATGTTACAACATGCATACATACATAATGTCAGAAATTTTGACTTATATGATGTTGGCTAGGAGTAGCCAATAATACATTTCAACAATCATGCTATTGAAGTTTCATCAAATAGGAAGCACTGATGTTTGGCCTTCATATATCAGATACAAGATTTAGAAGAGCAAAATTTACCCGTATCCCCGGGGATAAAAAGGTAAAGGGGCATATGGAGGATGTAGAGATGAATGCATGCGATCCTGAAGTGCCTTTGTATAATCATCATCAGTTCCTGTCGGCCATCTATATCCTTAACAAGCAAATGGAAATAAAAATTGAAACCTTGGTTATCAAAATTATTATAGTAGAGAGCAATAAATTTCTTGAAAGTTAGTACTTACCTGATGGTCTCTTTGCATTCAAATCCTCTTCCTCCTTCTTAGATCTAGCACGGTTATCCTATTGGCATCAAGACTGTTGTTTAGTACATTTATTTATGAACTTTTTTATGAGCATGTCATTGTCAATGGAAGTGAATCCAACGACCTACACACTATAAATGACCTTACATAGTAAAAGGGGGTATTATGAAGAGCAAATGAATTATATAATAAGGAAACATACTCCACATAGCATAACAGTGGAAGTAAATAACTGAAACTTTATGATAGGTGCCAATTTTACATGAAAATGACGTAGATTTAATGCACTTATTAACTTAAGTTGGTAACTAATATGTTAGTTTAACTCCACTTTTTGTAATAGTTGTGTAGTTGTGATTATTTCATGAGAAAGTATTGAAAAGTTCATCTAATCATTTGTTTTGTTCATGTAGAAAAAGAATGGAGTGAAAAAAGCTTGAATGCCAAAACAAGACAAAATTCGCTTAGCCAATATAAGCTAGCTAAGAAAATTCAACACAGAAGTACTAGGATTTTGGCAGAACAATTTGGCTAAGCCAGACATATTTCGCTAAGCCATTTTAGGCAGTTCCAAGAGACTCAAATTCCTTCGGATGAAGAAATCTTGTACTCGCTAATCAATTCATAACTGGCTAAGCGAGTTTGTCACTCTTTCACCTCCTTGCTTGTGATATAAAAGAAAAAATTGGAGAAGCAAAAGGACATCTTTCACTTCCAACACCAAAACAGGAACCAGTGAAAAGTTTTTGAGAGAGAAATTCATCTTGAGACATCATTTAAGACTTTCTACCCTCTTGATCTCATTTCCATGGCTACCATGAGTAGCTAAACTCTCTCTTTGTTGGGATTAGATGTAATTAATCATACTCTCATGTATCTCTTTTGATTTTATATATATGTTCTAGTTACTCATCAATCTCAATGATTTATCTTTGTTTTTCATGTTTGTTATAACTTGATCTTTGATTTTAAAATTAGACTCATTAGTCGAAAATCATAAGTGATTAATGCTACCGTCGTTGTTAAACATTTGAGGAATCAATGTTTAAGAAAGAGAGTTAAATTCTCATCTCATTAAGGAATTAGTGATGCTGATGTTATTGATGTGTAACATGGAATATATATGCTTAATCATTAATGATGATTAATGAAATCTAATCCCAGCATTTTAATCTCTCTATTATTCCAAATTTCTTTTATTGTTATTTCAATTTGATGCAATCAAAACCAATTTATTCTCAAACCTTTAAACTTAGAGGATTATAATTATTATTGAATGGCGTAATATCATTCAAGTCTTTGTGGATAAATTTTTATACTAATACTTCTATCACTTTATCGTGTGCAATTAACTGTAAGATGAAGATCATAAGACACACATCAGAAAAATAGTCAGAAAGGGTTGTATTACTCATCGCAATATCGATCCAGCACAAATGATACAGTCTAATCTATTGTCTGTAAAATTCACTATGAGCTTTAAGTTATGTAATCGACCAAAGAAAACAAAAGATGTCAAGTGTATAATGCTTATGATCGAGTTATGATTGATGACAGACAACAAATCTTGAATGTGGCAGAAATAGTTGTATAATGCAGCGACCAACTACTTCACATTTTTTAGAGAAAAAGGAGGAATGTACTTTTAGTGTAAATTAATTATACACTGAAGTCCAATAAGAATTGAGTATTCTCCAGTTATTTTAAAAATAACGTTACAAATTTTGATGTGGCAATATGATGGGTTCTGACAACCTTTCAGTTTCAACATATGCAAGTTATCAGTACCTTTTTAGTAGTTAATTGATTAAGTTGTGTTAGGTTTCTAATCATTCTAGGTGATAATTGAAGTAAATTTGGTTTTTGTAACTCATTGATCAATGAGGGGGAATATGTAGTTGATTTCTCTACTAACCAGACAATTCTTAGAGTTTGTTTTATTTCTTTGTTCAGCTTAACAGTTTGATGAGAAAACTATTTTATTTTGAACAAAAGAACAAACATATTTATGACAACTTGACAAGTAAAACAACAATAGATATTCTTAAACAGAACAGTGTTATCATTAAGCTATCAAATGCATACCAAGGATCTAGGTGGAGCTCTCCAAGCCATGTTTTCCTCCACAGGTTGCTGCAAATGATGACCACCACCTCTTCCTCTATTAGATCCAATTTTGAAAACCTTACCAAACCATTTCATAAAACCAGACTTCCTTTCTGAGTATGAAGATGAAAACTCCCCTGTTTCCCACCAACAAAATTGCAACACCAAAAAAGGGTTTAATTGAAATAGCTAAGTCATAGTATTGAGAATAAACTATCAAACTAGTCCCTAAACTATCTCTCTCTCTCTCTCTCTCTCTCTCTCTCTCTCTCTCTCTCATGTTTTGTTTTTGACTATTGGAATATAATAAGCCATCAAATTAGTCCCTGAACTATCATTTTCTCATAGTTTATAAACGAGTTTTTGGTGTGACCAAATAGGAGATAAATGATAATTTTGGGATTAAATTGAAGGTTTCATCTTAGAATAAACCAAAGTAAAATGAGAAACTTAAAGAATAACCATTTACTAAAATCAACAGAAAAAGAATGAATAGAGAATTAAAGTTAAAAAAAATAGCTTAATAAGGCAGCAAAGTCTAAGAATTAATTAGTGTTCCATGTATGGATACTAAGTTCTATAGGTAGATGTACATGAAGTTCAAATATTTGAAGAGAAAAAAAAATACCGTATATGCAAGGGTGAGAAAGATGATTGATATCTGAAGGAGGAGCCATAAGGATGATGGAAACTTATAGATTTTGTGGTTATGTAAGAGAAAGAGAAGGGAGAATGAAAATGATGTGGAGGTAGAGAGAGAGATGAAAAAGAAGAGTAATTAAAGAACATCGTTAATAGAGGTTGAAAAGGAAGGGAGAAGAATCTATGAGGGAAGTGGTAGAGGGAGAGATTCTTGGCTTGGAAAGCAATGAAGACAAAGTAGGGAATTGCAGAAAGGTTAGATAGATAGATAGATAGATAGATAGGTTCTTCTTTGAAGGGTATAGAAAGAGAGAATATTAAGCAACGGTGGATTGTATTGCAGAGAGAATCAATGTTAAATTCTCATGCATAAAATTCCAGGTATATTGTAATTTCAATCTTGCATCGATCATTTTCCACCGTTAGATAGATCGATAAATTCCTATCATATCTAATTAATTAATTAATTAATATAATGCTCAAGCTTATTAAATTAACGGCTAAAATAAATTTGTCTATTTGCAAGTCCTTAGAGAACGTTAAAGAAAATAAATAAACAAAAAAGTGTTGTGTTTGCTACAATGGTGTGTGCGTGAAAGTTGCATTTCTGTTGCTCTGTCGTCTGAATTTGGAAGCATTTTGAATTTTTCTCCTTCCCAACTGGTCAACTACTTGGAGGGGGGCACAACTTGAGAGCATCCAACAACAGAAATTTTTATTGTTAACTTAAACGAGTTTTTGGTGTGTTCAAATTATCACATACTCCCTTTAAATACTTGGATATATATCTATGGGGGATAATCCAAAGAGATTCATTTTCTACAAGTATGAGACTGATCGCATTTGTGTTTGTCTGTCAGATTGGAGAAATCGTTATTTATCAATGAGGGTTGTCTTGTTCTCATTAAGGATCATTTGTATGCGTTATCAATTTACTTCATTTCTTTTTGGTTTAAGGTGTTTTGTCATAAGTATGGGAGAATTAATTGGAAATGTGCACGATGGTTCTACTAAGGATATAAATTGGTGACATGCTATTTTTTCTACTAAGGTTTTGTGGACAATGTGTTTAAAGAAAATAAGAATTGAGAGGATACTTTATTCTGGCAGGATCCGTGGGTGGAGGGAGAACTATTACGTGATAAATATAATAGACAATTTTAATTTGGGTGACGTAGGAAGTTGGCAAAGGGATGTGTTGTGTTGTAAGATAATTAATGTTGTTTTGTATGTTAATGCTTCTGACATAGGGTGGTGTAACTTTGGACATTCACATTGTGTAGGAGGCTTACAACTTTTTAACCAGTTTGATGTCCATCAAAACTTATTCATCATATCCATTAGTGTGAAATAAGTGGTTCCCTTTGAAAGTATAAATGTTCGTTCGTGTGACGCTTCTTTCAACACCGTTTACCTATCAAGAACAATTTTCTTAGAAAAGGAGCGCATCATATTGACTCACAGTTGTGTGTGGCATAATATGGTGAAGAGGAATCTATTTGTCACTTGTTTATGATATATTTGGTGTTCAGATCAGTTTGGTATGTTATTATAAGGTGCCTTCAATTGAGTTGCGTTTTACATAAGGATGTGGATGCACACCCTCATCACTTTTCAGGTCTTAGGCATGGTGGAATAGTCATTCTATCCAAACTTTCAGCCATTTGGTTGGTTTGTGTGTGGTACATGTGCAAATCTCTCAACTCTGTTTATTTTAATCAAGACATTAATTTTTTAAAAGGTACAATTGATTTCGTGGATGTAGTTTAGAGTAAGTATGTTAGTTTTGTATATGATTTTAATTTTTGGTGGATGAACTTCAGAGAGAGCAACTTTTAGGTGTAACATTTTTCCTTGCTGTGACAAGCTACAAATTGAATTTTCATTTTCTGTAACAAACTTTTATATTTTTAAATCTTATATTCCACTTTATCTTAAGATTATTTTCTTAATGTATTATCTTTAGCAATATCAAAAAATAAAAACTAATTTTTACTCCAACATAAAATAAGCAAGTTGGACATCACTCAACTAAAATTATTTGAAGTTTGTTATAGTTTTTTTTTCAACTCAAAGTTGAGAATAGTTTTTTTTTTCAATATTGTTCCATGCAAAATAGTAGAAATATCTTTTTTATATACAGATAATATTTTATTGATAACCAACGAGGAGTTGATTTTAGTTTATATAAGTTCTACAACTCAATTTTTAGCAATAAGAGATGACAAATGAGCACACTCCAATGTTAAAAAATCAATAAGGTATGCATTTTTAGGGTTGCTTGTAAACATCATATATGCGTAACTAAACTACATCTATATAAAAATTATTTATCATAATAAAATTTATAACTAATCTATGTAATTGAATTTGATTTCACAAAACTAGTTCAATTTATAACCACTTTTAAAATCAATTTTAGACTTAAAATCCACTTTTATCGATCAATACATATTTTTTTTAAAAAATTAAAATGATATTTAAATCATATCTATAATTTTTTAAACCAACTTTGGATATAAAATCTATCACTTTAGTTCCTAAATTTTCACACTCTTTTTAAATTAGTCTCTAAGTATATTTATATAAAAAAATTTGGCCCCAATTCCCATTATGTCATTGTTTTGTGGGCCTAGGTTAGGAAGATTCATGGATTGATTAATAATGTTTTGGTTAAAAACCATATTGTGAATATATAGGTTTTTAAAATGGGCCATCTATATGAATGTAGTTATACCATTTCGTCTGATAACTGATTAATTTGTGCACGCACCCTTTACATGATGGTTTTACAAAATTGTTAGTGAGATTTTTGTAAATAATTTTACATTGTTGTTAGTTACACTTTCTATTTTTTTATAGTTATATTCAGGTTATTTACGTTAATTAAATTCACATAAAATTAAATTTAAATAAAATACGAAAATTGAATTCACATAATTTATTTAAATGTAACTAAAATAAATAAAAAATGTACTATTACTCTATGAAAAGAGACTTGATGTTGTCTATCAAAAGTTCCATACCAATGTCATTGTTTATATTGTTGGTTGGGTTTGTGTTCAAAATCTGATTCAAACCGTTTTCATAAAGACATAAAATAATATTTTTTTAATCAATGTGTGGTTTTATCAATTTTAATTTGAATAATAATAATAATAATAATAAAAGCATTAAAAAGGGGAAATATAAGTACTAATTAATTAATTTGATGCATTGGTAATTAAATTTGTAAATTTTAAATATATAATAGCTATGTGTAATGAACAATCTTAGAATATTAGACAGTAAAAACTATATAGAAGTTGAGCATATTGACAACTTCCTTCCCTTTATCTTTTTTAAATTCCATTCTGAAGCTGTGAACATATGCTATTATCCTTTTATTCCTTACATCAAAACAAACCTTTCTTTTGTTTGGGTTTGACATGACAAGCAAAAAATAATAAAGTTTCCTTCATCCAGTTCACTTCACACACAGAATCTATGAGTTCACTTGCTAAGGCATATATCATTTAAATATATATATAATTTCCAATATTATAATTATAATTACATTACATAATTAGTCATTATTAGGTGGAAAAATAGATGAAGGGGTGGCTACTTGACTATCTTCCTTTATTTATTTTATATTATTATATCATAATCTTAACAGAAAATGTTGCTTCATATTCATTCTATTAGATCTCATCGAGTTATGTGTTAGTGGCATGCCATAACTATATAAAAGCTGACTAAGTTGGCCATGCTTTTGGAGGGTTATGATAAAAATAATTGACTACATTCATCATGCTTTTGAATGAAAAGTGTTAGTTAAGATTGACATCAACTTTTCAAATTATAAATTTGCATTTTTTATGATATAAAGAGTTGACTAACTTGACTATATTTTTTGAGGAATTATTTTGCTTAAGATGACTATAAACTTTATATAAAATAAATAATTAAAATAAGAAATAATTATAAATAATTAAAATATAAATATATGTACACTTAATATTAGTTAAATATACAAGAAAATAGTTCATTAATTGACAACGTAAATGTACATGTCAAATCACCTAAAATCTTATTCTTTAAAATATTTATATTAAAATACTATAACTTTTTTAAAAAAATATATAAAATAATAAATATAATATTTGTTATTTATATTATTCATTTAGTCAAATATGTATAAAATTAACACATCTTATAAAACACATGTATAAAAAAAACTAATATTACAATTAATTAACATATATTTTAAAATAAAATTTAAAATATTTCAATTAAGATTTTGGCATATGTTTAATCAAAGAAATCACATGGTTGAGAATTTTAACTATAATCAAAATTGAAGGAGCTAGTCTCTTGAGCTCTTCCAACAAGCCTAACACGAGGATAAAGTTTTTCAAGAATTGGCTTTTATAACATGACTTATAAATCTCACATCTCAAGGAATCACATTCAATATCAATATATTCCTTCAACATTGCGCCAAAGGTATATGTTGTCATGAAACCAAACTGAATGAGAGAAAGGAGCCATGTATAAAGTTGCTTTCGAAAGCAGAATTAGACCTCCAAATTTAAACCAACGATCTCAAGTTATAATAACACTTCCAAACATGCTACAAGCACATATACTGTTGTCCTAACTAGATCATTATTTTTGTGTCAATAAAATTACGTCGTTATTACAACTTGTATCTAATGACACAATTAATCAAAGAAATCACAATTGTTAAAAAGAATAAAATAACAATGGTGATGAGTGATCCAACAAATAACTTAGGTGATGAAGAAGAGATAAATGTAAAATCATTGATCTGATTTAAGACTTTGGTGTTTTGATAGAAGTAAGTGACGTGATTTTATAATAGGCATATTGTTGACTTATGTAAGAGATGATTTTGTCACTAGAAACATCTAGATTTCATTTCATTTAATATATAAAAATTAATAAATAAAATATGAAAAGTGGAACTAATTTTAATTACTTTACAATTGTTTATAAAAGGAAAAGGGCAGTTAGAAAATATATTTCTGAAAATATCAACAATAAAAAAATACATATTTATTTTTTTAATAAAATCTTTAAGGTAAGATTACAATTGAAACCTTTCCATAAGTATTTACGATTAAGGACAAAAATATAATATCTCGAAACGGTAGAATGCGTAAATATTAGATAGTGACTTTTCTTCATTTGAAATGTTTAATTCATGCAATTATGCATTTA